>ML099897.1:63946-184236 GCA_003697995.1 Taxidea taxus jeffersonii | reverse complement strand
AGAACAACAAAGAAAGCCTAAACCCAGCAGGAGAAGAGAAATAATAAAGATCAAAGCAGAAATCAATGAAATAGAAACCAAAAAAACACAAAAGAACAAATCAATGAAACTAGGAGCTGTTCTTTGAAAGAATTAATAAGATTGATAAACCCCTGGCCAGACTTATCCAAAAGAAAAGAGAAAGGACCCAAATAAATAAAATCATGAATGAAAGAGGAGAGATCACAACCAACACCAAAGAAATTAAGTGCTCTTCATACATTTTGGATAACAATCCTTTATCAGATGTGTGTTCTGCAAATATTTTCTCCCAGTCTGTGGCTTGTCTTTTTTATTTTTAATCTTTTTAAAATTTTTTCAGTGTTCCAAGATTCATTGTTTATGCACCACACCCAGAGCTCCCTGCAATATGTGCCCTCAACAATACCCATCACCAGGCTCACCCATCCCCCACCCCCACCCCCCCCAACCCTCAGTTTGTTTCTCAGAGTCCACAGTCTCTCATGCTTCATCTCCCCCTCCGATTTACCCCAATTCACTTTTCCGTTCCTTCTCCTAATGTCCTCCATGTTATTCCTTATGCTCTACAAGTAAATGAAACCAGATGATAATTGACTTTCTCTGCTTGACTTATTTCACTCAGCATAATCTCCTCCAGTCCCATCCATGCTGATACAAAAGTTGGGTATTCATCCTTTCTGATGGAGGCATATTACTCCACTGTATATTTGGACCATATCTTCTCATTCTCTTGACATTGTCTTTCACAGGATTTTTTAATTTTAATGAAGTACAGCTTATCAATTATTTCTTTCATGAATTGTGTCTTTGGTGTTGATCTAAAAAGTCATTCCCATACCCAAGGGCATTTAGCTTTTACCCTGGGTTATCTTCTAGGAGTTTTATTGTTTTGTGTTTTACATTTAGGTCTATAGTCCATTTTATTTTTTTAAAGATTTATTTATTTATTTGAGAGAGAGAGAGATAGAATGAGCAGGAGGGACAGAGGGACAGGGAGACAGAATTTTAAGCAGACTCTATGCTGAGTGTGGAGTCCAGTGTGGGACTGGATCTTATGACCTTGAGATCACAACCTGAACCAAAACCAAGAGTCAGACACTTAACCAACTGCACTACCCAGGCACTCCTCTTTTTTATTTTTAATTTTTTATTAACATATAATGTATTATTAGCCCCAGGGGTACAGGTCTGTACCAGGCAGGTTTACCTACTTCACAGCATTCACCATAGCACATACCCTCCCCAGTGTCCATGACCCAACCACCCTCTCCTTATCCCCCTCCCCCAGGCAACCCTCAGTTTGTTTTGTGAGGTTAAGAGTCTCTTATGGTTTTTCTCCCTCCCGATCCCACCTTGTTTCATTTATTCCTTCCCTACACCCCAAACCCCCCACTTTTCCTCTCAACTTCTTCATATCAGGGAGATCATATGATAATTGTCTTTCTTTGATTGACTTATATCGCTCAGCCTAATAGCCTCTAGTTCCATTCACGTCGATGCAAATGGTAAGACTTCATTTCTTTTGATGGCTGCATAGTATTCCATTGTGTGTGTGTGTGTGTGTGTGACATCTCTTTTTTTAAAGATTTTATTTATTTATTTGACAGAGAGAAAGATCACAAGTAGGCAGAGCAGCAGGCAGAGAGCCTGATGTGGGGCTCAATCCCAGGACCCTAAGACCATGATCTGAACTGAACGCAGAGGCTTAACACACTGAGCCACCCAGATACCCCACCACATCTTCTTTATCCATTCTTCTGTTGATGGACATGTAGGTTCTTTCCACTTTTTAATTTATTTTTGTGAAGGGAGTAAAGTCTATGTCTAAATTTTTTTTTGCATGTAGATGTCCAGTTGTTCCAGCACCATTTGTCTAAAAGACTGTCTTTGCTCCTTTGTGGAAGATCTGTTAGCTATATGTTGGTCATTTTATGGGCTCTCTATTCTGTCCTATTAATCTATTTATCTATTGTTTTGCCAATACTATACCATCTCAATTACTGTAGCTTTATAATAAGTCTTGAAGTTGGGTAGTGTCAGCCCTCCAACTTTGTTCTCTTTCAATATTGACTTGGCTATTCTAGGTGTCTAGCCTCTCCATATAAACTTTAGAATCAGTTTGTTAATATCCACACAATAACTTGGTGGGATTTTCACTGGAACTGCATTCAACTTACAGATCAATTTGGGAAGAACTTACTTCCTGACAATATTGAGTCTTCCTAATTTTTTAATGTTATTTGTATTTTTCACCATTTGCTTGATTAGTGGGGAGAAACACATAACTTGTAGTATTATGGTGCTGAGAACTGGAATGGTGCTTTGAATGGAGATCGTATTGAACAAAATATGATGTTATAAACAGAATTAAGTGGAAAATAAGAATGAGCAATGGAACTGCTTGTTTCTAGGTAGGAAGAATGTGGGTAATATTTTCATGGAAAAAGAAGACATAGGTTTTTTCCAGACATTTGGGCACTCATAAAAAACACAAAGTAGAGATTTTGTGTATTACTTATGTGCCATTATATCTTATAAATTTTTAGGATTATCATTGTTATACAGTAAGCTTGGACTTTGGGGTTCCTTTGTGTTTTTCTGGTGGGAAGGTGGGTTTTATTCCTTATTTCAGGCTGGCTTGTGTTACCATATTTACTTGACTTGGCTTATTCAGGTCACAATGATGGCCATTCTAGAGTATATGCTGACTGGAGGGTCCCAATGACTGAGGTCGAATTTTACACTTCTGAAGAATACACAGGAAGCACAGGGATGTTGTAGGCTAGAGAATATTGTCTGCCTGCCTTTGAGATGATGGAGGATTGCCTTGTGGAGGCAACATGGTAATGTTGCTCACTTGAAATCAGTAGTGTATAGGCCTAGATTTGGACAAGCTGGAATGTCCTTATCTTGGTCAGTACTTCTTTTAGCTAACCACTATCCTGGAAACCTTGATCAGCTCAAAGAGACATGAGATTTTGTCCATGCCTACCTACTGCTGAATGAGTCCTACCCTTGAGTAGTCATCTTATGTGAGGGTAGTGACATATCAGTATCTGGCTCCAGACTTTTCATTTCTTGTTCTCAGGTCTAATAACCCTGAAAACTTCAGAAATGTAGGTTTCCTGTCAGCCCTTGGGGAGGGGCTTCTGTTTCTCATTTTTGAGGGGTCAGTTTTCCAAAGGATGCCAAATTAACAGACCAGTATAGTTCTCTATGCAAATGCTCCATTCAGGGGCTTAGCATTTCTATTCTAGACCTTTTCACTTCTAACATTACTTGTGGTTCTTAGCAACCAAGGAGGATGGAGGTAGAAACACATTCAGTGAGTTTAGTCACCCCAGCATGTGTGCAAGCTCTTAATTGCCACAACAAAATTTTCACTATACAAAAATTTCCTTTTAGTCCCATAAAGAAATGAGTTACAACACCTAAACGCATACTTCAGTGAGAGATTCAACTTAAATCAGTATCTCAACAAATGACAATAGCTTTCATATCCAGTATTTCATAAATGGAGTCCTAAGTGTCCTTCACCCAATAAGGAATGTATATCAGTTACACTTAAAACCTCAGCCTCAAGGACATGGGAAGCAAAGGAGAGACTAGGGGATGATTGGAAGCATAGGAGGCATTTTCCTGAGTAACTGAATAGTGATTCAAGGATTCCCCAGGTTGTGGGTGGCTTTTGCCAAAAAACAGTGGTTCTTGAGCTCAGTCTGGAGATGCCAGGTGTAGCTGGCCTCCAAAAGACTTCACTTTAAACCTGTGTTTGTTCATTTTGCAAATTAAGTGTTGAATTTGTATGGCCACACATATCTGGACCTCTGAAGCTAATAGACAACTTCTAGGCTCTGGACAGAGTAGTTGAACTAAAACCTTAAATGCGCTAACATCATTAGCTGCCAATACTCTGCAGTAGCAGTTTCAGTTCCCTATACCTGCATAGGATCCAATGTCAAATCAGGGAGTCTCCTCTAGGCCAATGCTTACATCTAGAAGCTTTTCAGGAGCAGTGTTGTTGTTATCACTAACAACAAACTAGAAATATATCTAGTTAACCTGGAGAATTCTAAAGCTAATTTGAAAAAGAAATAATGGGAATCCTTGAAAGTTTTTAATTGTGTTGCCCAAAATAATGAAAAAATTCCAGTAGAAGGGCTGATGACACTGTTGATGACTAAATTAGAGAGGTGAAAGTTAACAGTATCTCTCAGAAAGACAAAGAAACAGGAACCATGATGAAAAGAACACCGACAGGATTTTCCAAAAGCAAAACAGAGGGAAAAGGAAGACAACTTCTTCCCTTCCAATATGGAGAGCTCCCAGTCCTGGGGGACCCTGTCCCTCCTCCATACCTCTCCAGCCATACTGCTCTATTAGATGTTGTCTTCCTCTCTGTGTGTTCTCCAGTGGGAAAAGGCTATTTCAGAGCATTATGATCAGGCTGAATCCACCACAGCCCAGAGCAACTCTTCAGAGCTGCCTCTGAAAATCCACTTTAACTCTGGTTGGGTAAATCCCAATGGGTTGTAATCTGCACATGTTTGGATAGTATATGATCTGCACACACATACTCCTTGCATGAACTGGAACCAGTTTCTTCTGCTCCCCAGCATCTTGTGGGGAGAGCACTCCCCTGGACTTTCTGGCTTTTGTGTAGGGGGAAGGGAACAGGGGGAGAATGTAAAAGGCATTTCTCAGACCCTTCCTCCCTTTCCAAGTCCAGAGGCCATGCTGTCTGGACTGCCACCCCCTGCTGGCGGGAGGTATTAGTACCAGCACAGTCCTGGAGTCTAGCCTAGGAGCACTGAGACCCTGATAGTTCAAACATCTCTTCCACTTCTGCCTGTTTTTAAAGGTGTATGAAACACTAAAGAGAGTCTGTTATACTAGGCTGGTACTTTATATTAATTTCTCAAGTGTTTGATTATATTTTTAGCCAATGCTCAAAGTTTTGGAAAAAGTTACTTTGTTAAATCCATAAATAGCATGGGAATGTTCATTCAGAGGTATCTTGGGCATTTGCCTTTTTAGAATTATTATTATTAAACTGAAAACATCCTTAAACTGAAGAAGGAAATAGACATCCAACTCCAAGGAGCGCAGAGTTTCAAACAAGATCAACCCAGGGAGTTCCACATCACTACACATAATAATTAAAATGTCAACGGTTAAAGACAAAGAGAGAATCTAAAATCAGTAAGGGAGAAATAGAAAATCACCTATAAGGGAAATCCTATAAGGCTATCAGCAGAAACTTTGCAGGCCAGAAGAGTGGCCTGATAAATTCAAAGTGCTAAAAGGAAAAAGTCTACAACCGAGAATTTTCTACCCAGCAAGGTTATCATTCAGATTTGAAGAAAAGATAAAAATTTTCCCAAATGAAAAATAAAAGAGTTTATCACCACCAAACCAGCCTTATGAGAAATGTTAAATGTTAAAGGTACTTCTTTAAGTGGAGAGAAAATGACCATAATTAAGCATAAGATAATAATGGATAAAAAGATGTAATATGTGATAATATATACATAAAATGTGGAGGAAAGAGAGAAAGTAAAAAGGAAAAGAAGAGCTTTTTCTTCTTTTAAAAATGTATTTGAACTTAAATAACCATCAAATTAATACAGACTGCTACTAACATAAGATTATATATGAACCTCATCATAACCACAAACCCAAAACCTATGATAGATACACAAAAAAATAAAGGGAAAGAAAGCAAAACTTGACACTATATAAACTCATCAATCACAAAAAAAGAGCAAAAGAAAAAGAAAGGAACACAAAGGAACTATACAAACAACCAGAAAACAAATAACAAAATGGAAATAAAATACCTCGGAATAAACCTAACAAAAGAAGTGAAAAACCTGTACTCTGGAAACTAAAAAACACTGATGAGAGAAATTGAAGACGACATAACAAATGGAAAGATATTGTATGCTCATAGACTGGAAGAATTAATATTGTTAAAGCATCCATGTTACCTAAAACAATCTACAGAGGCAGTGCAACCCCTATCAAAATACCAACAGGATTTTTCACAAAATACTAAGATTTGCATGGAACCACAGAAGACCCTGAACAGCCACAGCACTCTTGAGAAAGAACAATGCTGGTGGCATCACAATCCCGGATCTCAAGCTACACTACATAGCTATAGTAATCAAAACAGCATGGCACTTGCACAAAACCCGACATATAGGTCACTGGAACAGGATAGAGAGCCCAGAAATAAACCCACACTTATATGGTCAACTAATCTATGACAAAACAGCCAAGAATATGCAATGAGGAATAGACCGTCTCTTCATAAATGGTGCTGGGAAAACTGGACAACTACACATAAAAGAGTGAAATTGGACCACTTTTTAACACCATGCACAAAAACAAACTTAAAATGGATTAAAGACCTAAATGTGAGACCTGCAACAATACAACTCCTAGAAGATTCTAGATATGTCTCAAGGCAAGGGAAACAAAACCAAAATTAAACTATTTGGATTCCATCAAAATAAAAAGCTTTTGTGCAGCAAAGGAAATCAACAGCAAAACAACAAGATAATGTACTGAATGGGGTTAATATCCAAAATATATAAAATATATAAAATATATAAAGAAGTTATAAAGTCAATAACCCCCAAAATAATGCAATTTAAAAATGGGAGTTCCCCCAAATAAAAATATTAGATCTGTGGACCTAAGCCTATTGGTGGTTGCCTCTCTAAAGCTCCTAAGTCTCCTATGACCATCTAATCTTTAACACTGGCTTACCAGGTATTTATGGAAGTTGTGGGTGACACTTGAAAACTTAGATTGGGTCCTGCAAGAGTTTTCTAGATATGCTTTAGCAAATTACCACAAACTGGGTGGTATAAAACAGAAATTTATTCCACCACAGTTCTGGTGGACAGAAGTCTAAAATTGGTATCACTGGAATGAATCAAGGTTGGCAAGCCTGAGCTGTCTCTGGAGGCTGTAGAGGAGGATGCTTCCTTGCCTCCCAGCTTTTGTGGGTTGCCAGCATTCCTTGACTTCTGTTTATATCATTTCACTCACACAATTCAGTATTTTCTAGTCTCTACTCCTCCACATTACCTTCTTCCCCACTGCCCCCCACCATGTGTGTGGGTGTGTACGTGTGTAACATAGAGAGATCTCCTCTGCCTCTCTCTTATAAGGACAGTTGTGATTGAATTTGGCCCACCTGGATAACCCAGAATAATATTCCCATCTCAGAATCCTTTACTTAATCATATGTGCAAAATTCTTTTTCCCAGATGAAGTGATATTTACAAGTTCCAGGAATTAGAACCTACTTTCTTTGGAGGTCTTTATCCAGACTGCTACAGGCCCAAATTTATGCCCCTGCTCTGGTCCAACCCACTAGGCCCACCCCCTCCCTTCCCCTGCTATTTTTCTTGGAAACTTCTGAAGATAATGGTCTAATAAATCCACACAATCAAAGCCTTGGCTTTCTTGTTGAAAAATTATTCTTGACCTTTATATACTTCTTCAATCTGGGAGCTTATAGTACTTGACTCCAGCTTTATAGGGAAAAGGTGATTTCTACAGCTGTCAGTCAGACAATCCTGCATAGGAATGGGCTTGGGTTTCTCACAGGCTTCATAGTGGCACATGTGCAAGTCAAACAAGCTTCTTTCCTATTCATATAGATCATATCATATGACATAATCTCAATGTCATATCATGCTATTCTGGATGTAATTTATGCATAAGGGAGAATGGAGAGGAAGAAAGCACACGAAGGAGAGAGTCAGGGGTGCCTGGGTGGCTCAGCTGGTTAAGTGTCTGGAATAAGGTCCTGGGATCAACCCCCTACCCCGCTGCTAACCGCCCTCCACCCCCCGCCATTGGGCTCCTTGCTCCACGGGGAGCCTGCTTCTCCCTCTTCCACTGCCACTCCCACTGCTTGTGCTCTTTCCGTCAAATAGATAAACAAGATCTTTATTTAAAAAGGAGACAGAGTCAAACCCTGCCATCTTCACCTCTGTATATAATATTCTGTCTACAGTTTTCATAGGTACATACAAATGATAACAACATTTATTTTTTTTAAAGATTTTATTTATTCATTCGACAGACAGAGATCACAAGCAGGCAGAGAGGCAGCCAGAGACAGAGAGAGGGAGGGAAGTAGGCTCCTTGCCGAGCAGAGAGCCCGATGCGGGGCTCGATCCCAGGACCCCGGGATCATGACCTGATCCAA
Source organism: Taxidea taxus jeffersonii (assembly GCA_003697995.1). NCBI lineage: Eukaryota > Metazoa > Chordata > Mammalia > Carnivora > Mustelidae > Taxidea > Taxidea taxus. The sequence goes on along the minus strand of ML099897.1, from coordinate 175,982 downwards.
AGGCAGAGGCTTTAACCCACTGAGCCACCCAGGTGCCCCCAACATTTACTTTTGAGGAGAACAGTGAAGTCCAGGAAAGGATCAAAGAGATTCTTTTACTCTTTATTCAAGCTGTAAACATTGAATAAATTTTTTGTTTGTCCAAGTAACAAAAAAGATAAATATATATGACTTACCATTCAAGAAGGAAAACAAGAACCAAACAATAGTTATAGAATGATCCCATTTAAATAAAATAACATCAAATTACATATGTATATATTTATATGTATAAATGTTAAGGGGACAGGCAGAGTTCTGGAAGGATGCTCACTGAGAGATTGACAGTGCTCACCTTTTCTGGAAGGAAGGGGATGGAGATGGGAGTATGACTCTTAGTATTTCTTCAATATGCTTTTTGTTGTTTTAATTTTTACCATGAAATTATAGTCAGGGAATATGGTGGTCAATTTTATGTGTCAACTTGACTAAGCTATACTTCCCAGTTCCTTGGTGAAACATCTATACAAATGTTGCTGTGCAGGTATTTCTATATGGGATAAACATTTGAATTAGTGGACTTTGAATAAAGCAGATTACTCTCCATAATCCGAGTGGACCACATCTAAATGGTTGAAGGCCTTAAGAGAGAAAACTGAGGTTCCTCAAAGAGGAAAACAATTTTCACCAAACTGCCTTCAGACATCACCTGCAACATTTACTCTTCCCTGGGTCTCCAGCCTTTCTGCCTACTCTAAGGATGCCAGACTCAGCAGCCCCCACCCCACAATGTATGAGCCAATTCCTTTTTTTTATTTTTTATTTTTTTTTTACTTTTCAGTGTACTAGAGTTCATTGTTTATGCACCACACCCAGTGCTCCATGCAATACGTGCCCTCCACAATACCCACCACCAGGCTGGCCTAACTTCCCACCCCCTGCCCCTTCAAAACCCTCCCATTGTTTCTCAGAGTCCACAGTCTCTCATGGTTCATCTCCCCCTCCAATTTCCCCCAACTCCCTTCTCCTCTCCATCTCCCCATGTCCTCCGTGTTATTCCTTATGCTCCACAAGTAAGTGAAACCCTATGATAATTGACTCTCTCTGCTTGACTTATTTCACTCAGCATCATCTCTTCCAGTCCCGTCCATGTTGATACAAACGTTGGGGATTCATCCTTTCTGATGGAGGCATAATACTCCATAGTGTATATGGACCACATCTTCCTTATCCATTCGTCCGTTGAAGGACATCTTGGCTCTTTCCACAGTTTGGTGACTGTGGCCATTGCTGCTATGAACATTGGGGTATAGATGGCCCTTCTTTTCATTACATCTGTATCGTTGGGGTAAACACCCAGCAGTGCAATTGCTGGGTCATAGGGAAACTCTATTTTTAATTTCTTAAGGAATCTCCACACTGTTCTCCAAATTAGCTGCACCAACTTGCATTCCCACCAATAGTATAAGAGGGTTCCCCTTTCTCCACATCCTCTCCAACACACGTTGTTTACTGTCTTGCTAATTTTGGCCATTCTGACTGGTGTAAGGTGGTATCTCAATGTGGTTTGGATTTGAATCAGCCTGATGGCTAGTGATGATGAACATTTCTTCATGTGTCTGTTAGCCATTTGTATGTGTTCTTTGGAGAAGTGTCTGTTCCTGTCTTCTGCCCATTTTTTGACATGATTATCTGTTTTGTGTGTGTTGAGTTTGAGAAATTCTTTATAGATCCTGGATATCAGCCCTTTGTCTGTGGTGTCATTTGCGAACATCTTCTCCCATTCTGTGGGTTGCCTCTTTGTTTTGTTGACGGTTTCCTTTGCTGTGCAGAAGCTTTTGCTCTTGATGAAGTCCCAAAAGTTCATTTTCGCTTTTGTTTCCTTTGCCTTTGGAGACATATCTTGAAAGAAGTTGCTGTGGCTGATATCGAAGAGGTTACTGCCTCTGCTCCCCTCTAGGATTCTCGTGGATTCCTGTCTCACATTGAGGTCTTTTATCCATTTCGAGTTTATCTTTGTGTATGGTGTAAGAGAATGGTCGAGTTTCATTCTTCTACACATAGCTGTCCAGTTTTCCCAGCACCATTTATTGAAGAGACTTTTTTCCAATTCCTTTTTATCTCTATGTCTATGTTCCCTATTGGGAATACTAGAGGAGGAATAGAGATGAAAATATAGAAAACAAGTCATTTCACTCAGGACTCTGTTTCAAAGACATACTCTGTGGCTGAAAAGGCCCAGCCTGGAATTCCAGCTTCGCCACTTTTAAATGTGTCATTCAGCAATTACATTAGACCTTACAGATTTCTGCTTACCCATCAGTATGAACAAGAAAAATAATGGAATTGAAATAATCGTTTGCAACACTTTGAAAGTCAAATGATGTAGTGCCCGATACACTGAGCATTACCACAATTCAGCAAATGCCATTTATTGTTACTAACAATGTTTTTCATTCTAAGAAAGCAGTGGGAAGCAACTGAAGGGTTTTGGGCAGGGAAGGAACATAATCTGATTTGTTTTTAAAAAAATAATTCTGGCTGCTATATGAAGAATGCATAAGAATGAGGCAAGGTGGATGCAAAATTAATTTAGGAAGCTATTGACATATGGGAGTTATGGTCATAAATTGGACTAGAATGATGGTAGAAGAAATGAGGATAAGTGGTAGGGTAACATATGGCTAAAAAATGCTCCTATGGAGAACAAGAAAATCACACTAAAATATGACCCGTATTTCCATCACAAAAAAGAAATGACAATTATGTGGAATGATAGAGGTTTAGCTAAAGCTAAGGTGGTAGCATATTGCAATATATAAACGTATCAAATCAACACTTTTTAAAAGATTTTTTGTGTTTTTTTTATGATTTTTATTATGCTATATTTATTTATTTTAGAGAGAGAGCTAAAGGCAGGATGAGGGACAGAGAATCTTAAACAGATTCCTTGCTGAGAGCTGAGTCCAACGCAGGGCTTGATCTTACAACCCTAAGATCATGACCCAAGCTGAAACCAAGAGTCAGACGCTCAGCTGACTGCACCACTTAGGTACCTTCAAATCAACACTTTTTATACCTTCAATTTACACTCTGTTATATGTCAATTATATCTCAATTAAAATGAGTTTTTAAAAGTTACAGTGATGTAGGAACGTGGCATGAGTGTGGACTAGAACTGAATATAAATGAAGAGGGCCAAGGGAGTTCCATACCTGAAGCTTACCTGAATGATGGATTCATGGGTGTTTAATATTCCATTAGTTTTTAAAGAGTTGATATACATATATCATATTTCTTTTGTATACATGCTATATTTAACAATAAAAACATTGTTTATTTATTTATTTATTTTTGATGGGAAGTTATCAGAGAGGGAGAAAAACCATGAGAGACTCTTAACTATAGGAAAAAAAATTTTTTTAAATTAAAAAAAATTTTTAAAGAGAGAGAGAGTGTGACCACACAAGCAGAGGGAGAGGGAGAAGGGAGCCCAATGCAGAGCTCAATCTCAGGACCCTGGGATCGTGACTGAGCCAAAGACAGATGCTTAACCCACTGAGCTACCTAGGTGCTCCAAACATTGTTTATTTTTAATTGAAGTATAATTGTCATGCAATAATATATTAGTTTCTAGTGTACGACATTTTGATTCAACAATTCTATACATTACACAGTGCTCACCATGATAAATGTAGTTACAATCTGGCACCATACAAGGTTATTACCATATTATTAGCTATATTTTCTATGCTGTACTTTTCATCCCTGTGAATTATTTATTTTATAAGTGGAAGTTTGCACCTCTTAATCCCCTTCAAAATAATCTTGAGAAAGAACAGCAAAGCTGGAGGTATCACCATTCCAGATTTCAAACTATACTATGAAGTTATAGTAATCATAATAGTATGGTACTAGCACAAAGGTAGACACTGGAACAGAAGAGAGAGTCCAGAAATAAAATAAACCTATGCTTGTATGATAAATTAATCTATGACAAAGGAAGATGAATATACAATGGGGGAAAGACAATCTCTTCAATAAATGGTGCTGGAAATACTGGATGGCTACATGCAATAGAATAAAACTGGACCATTTTCTAACACCATACACAAAAATAGACTCAAAATGGATTAAGACCTAAATGTAAGACCTGAAACCATAAAAATCCTAAGAGAAAACATAGGCAATAAACTCTGGGACATTGGTATCAGCAATATTTTTCTGGATCTGTCTCTTCAGGCAAGGGAAACAAAAGCAAAAATAAACAATTGAGACTACATGAAAATAATAGGCTTCTGCACAGTGAAGGAAACCACCAACAAAAATTTTTTTAAAAACCTACTGAATGGGAGAAGATATTTGCAAATCATATATCCAATAAGGGGTTAACATCCAAAAATATATAAAGAACTCCTACAACTCAATAACAAACCAAACAATCTGATTTAAATATGAGGGATTTAAATATAGGTGGCTTGGTTGTTAAGCGTTGTTGTTAAGCTCGGGTTGTGGTCTCAGGGTCCTGGGATCGAGTCCTCTGGCAGGCCCCTGCTCGATGGGGAGCCTGCCTCTCCCCACTGCTTGTGTGCATTCTCTCTCTCTCTCTCTCTGAAATAAATAAATAAAAGTGAGCAGAGGTAAGGAAATGTTGAAAAAGAAACAAAACTGAGGGCATCACGTTGCCTGATTTCAAGCTTTACTACAAATCTGTGCTCACCAAGACAGCATAGTACTGGCATAAAAACAGACACATAGACCAGTGGAACAGAGTAGAGAGCCCAGATACGGACCCTCAACTATATGGTCAAATAATCTTTGACAAAGCAGGAAAAAAATATCCAGTGGAAAAAAGACAGTCTCTTCAATAAATGGTGCTGGGAAAACTGGACAGCTATGTGTAGAAGAATGAAACTCGACCATTCTCTTACACCATACACAAAGATAAACTCGAAATGGATAAAAGACCTCAATGTGAGACAGGAATCCATCAAAATCCTAGAGGGGAGCAGAGGCAGTAACCTCTTCGATACCAGCCACAGCAACCTCTTTCAAGATAGGTCTCCAAAGGCAAAGGAAACAAGTGAAAATGAACTTTTGGGACTTCATCAAGAGCAAAAGCTTCTGCACAGCAAAGGAAACCGTCAACAAAACAAAGAGGCAACCCACGGAATGGGACAAGATATTCGCAAATGACAATACAGACAAAGGGCTGATATCCAAGATCTACAAAGAACTTCTCAAACTCAACACACACAAAACAGATAATCATGTCAAAAAATGGGCAGAAGACAGGAACAGACACTTCTCCAAAGAACACATACAAATGGCTAACAGACACATGAAGAAATGTTCATCATCACTAGCCATCAGGCTGATTCAAATCCAAACCACATTGAGATACCACCTTACACCAGTCAGAATGGCCAAAATCAACAAGACAACAACGTGTGTTGGAGAGGATGTGGAGAAAGGGGAACCCTCTTACACTGTTGGTGGGAATGCAAGTTGGGCGGCCACTTTGGAAAACAGTGTGGAGATTCCTTAAGAAATTAAAAATAGAGTTTCCCTATGACCCAGCAATTGCACTGCTTGGTGTTTACCCCAAAGATACAGATGTAGTGAAAAGAAGGGTCATCTGTACCCCAATGTTCATAGCAGCAATGGGCACAGTCGCCAAACTGTGATGCCCTTCAACGGACGAATGGATAAGGAAGATGTGGTCCATATACACTGTGGAGTATTATGCCTCCATCAGAAAGGTGAATACCCAAGTTTTGTATTGAAAAGAAATTAAATAAATAAATATTTTTTTAAATGAGCAGAGGACCTGAACAGACATTTTCTCCAAAAAAGAAATACAAATTGCCAATAGACAAATGAAAAAATGCTCAACATTATTAATCATCAGGGAGATGCAAATCAAAACCTTTGTTTAAATAGTAAAAACAAAAAAAATGACAAAAAGATCAGCTTTAGGCCATTGGAGAGCTACTGAAGTGATCAAAACTTAAGGGACCAACATGCAGGAGAGGAGAGCCATGGAAAGGTAAACTGACATTTTGCAGTTTTTCCTTCCCTGGGGGCATCTGCTAATTCTGGGTGCAGAGTAAGAGGCTGAGAATACAGGTTGCATCCAGGTAGACAACCACAGGTGAGAACCAAAAAACCAACAGAACTTTCAGCAGACTCATGCAGCCAGAGAGATGAAATTAGAGACTAAAGAGGCTACGATTTTTAAAAAGCTTTTATTTACCTTCCAGTTAGTTAATATACAGTGAGATATTAATTTCAGGTGTACAATAGTGATCCAGTACTTCCATAAATCACCAAGTCTCATCACAAGTGCCCCCTTTAATCCTCATCACCTATTTTACCCATCCTCTTCCCCCCCTCTCATCTCATGACCATCAGTTTGTTCTCCATAGTTAGTTAAGAGTCTGTTTCTTGGTTGGCATCTCTATTTTTCCCTCTGCTTGTTTGCTTTGTTTCTTAAATTCCACATATGATAATTGTCTTTCTCTGACCGACTTGTTTCACTTAGCATAACACCCTCTAGTTCCATGCACATCGTTGCAAATGGCAAGAGTTCATTCTTTTCGATGGCTGAGTAGTATTCCGTTGTGTTTCTATACCAGATCTTCTTTATGAATTCATCTGTTGATGGATACTTGGTTTCCTTAATTTGGCTATTGTAGATAATGCTGCTTTAAACACTGGGATCTGTGTATCCCTTTGATTTAGTAATTTTGTATTCTTTAGTTAATACTGACTAGTGTAATTGCTGGATCATACAGTTAAAAAAAAAGCCAAGACTGCAATGAGAAGGTAGAGGCAGGGAACTGAGTCTGCCCTACTGTAGGATTTCCTGTCAAGACCTATGCTGAAAAGTTGTATGAAGTAAGAAGCTAAGGAGCTAAGCAGAAAGCCTTTGTAAGACACAGTATTTTCTTTTACTGTGTGTAATAGTAAGAAAAAGTAATAAAAGGCATTCATCATCAGAAAAGAAGTAACTTTTTTTACCTGTAGACAACATTTCTATGCAGAAAATCTAAAAATTTACCCAAAAAAAGCTATTAGAAGTAATAAGCGAGTTTAAGCACAAGGAGGGAGGGACTGCAAATCTGTATGAGGAAGCTTTGGCGGGGGGGTGGAGATGCTTATTATCTTGATTATGATGATGGTTTCATCAGTATATACATATATCAACATCTGTCAAGTTGTTAAGTATGTGTATGTCAAATATGCCTGAATAATGTCATTTAAATAAAAGGATTAGGTGAAAAATTGGAGAGGACTGACAGGTTGAAAATCCAGAGGATTCAATGTGTGAAGGCCCAGAAGAAGTTAGAAAATGATCACAGTGGGGCAAGGGTCAGTGGTCAGAGAGTGGGATGATTGAATCACTGATTCTCAAGGTGAGGCAGTTACATGAGATGACAAAACCTGGGGTGTGACAGTGTGAGAGAGTGGCTGAGGTCGAGGTCACTTTTGTGCTCACTGCATATTCTTTTGTTTTTGCCAGAGCATGACCTCCCTCACCTTTTGATAACTCCTACTCATTCTTCAGGTTTCACCATTTATGTTTCTTCACCAAGGGTGCCTGACCTGGTGCCCCTGCCCCCATCTGACTTAGGTCCATCTCTAACATACTCTTGTAGTACTTACCCTTCCTAAGCACTTAACACAGGGAATACATATGCATTTGTACAATTCCTTAAGCAATTCAAGGTTCTGTGACTGCAGGGACCAGAAGTGGTTTTCTTAACCACTGTATCCCTATCATCTGGAGCAAGGCATGGAAGAGCATACCTATTCAGTATTTACTGAAAATGTAACAATATTACAGGGAATGTTGCCTATTTCCACAGGATTTTAGCCCAAATCTGAGGACAGGAGGTGCTAAGTCCCTGCACAGGCTACAGTCTCGGTGAAAATACAACACAATGCTTGTTATGTGAATTAGCCTGAGACAGCCTCTGTGTATTGGCTTCTATGTTTTTTTATTTCTTCATTGCAGGCTGAGACCGGTCAGGTCAAAAGCCCACTGGTGCCAAACTCTAATTTTTACAGAATTAATTATTTTTAGCCAGTTAGGGCTGGCCTGCTTTGCATAGCCCAGGGCACCTTAGTCCACATCTGCTATCCATTGATAAAATAGAGGCTTGTGGTTATAAGACCTCAAAGCAATGCTGCCCTTCAAAATTGTGTGATTCCAAAGACCTGCCATCACCAAGACACTTATGCCCTCTCTGTGATCCCTTCTTCCTTGGAAGTTACCTTGGCCTCCTCCCTTTCTGGGTGGTGTCCACCAGCCCACCCATAAGCTTCTGGATGGATCATGCTATGAAGGGTGCGCAAACTTGTCCAAGGGCAGCTATAGCTATACCCAAGTATAGCCTGTGTATGACAGCCTCTCATGGTCATGTGTTTTCCTTTATCATCCCCCAAATCCCTCAAACGAACCCCCGACAATGCTGAATCTACTAAAAGATGGCAAAGCCACTTCAGCAAGCACCATCCTATCAAGGCTAATTGAAGGAAGATCACATATTTCCAAGGTGATTTTTAAAGGGAATTTGTAGGAGAAAAGAGTATGTTAGGTTTTCTCCTACTTTCTTCATGAAAGAAGAAAAGGAGGGGTTTCTCTACCCCCTCCCAATCAAATGTGTCAGTTTGGGTCTTCCAGAAAGCCAAAATGGAGTTAGAAGTACAAAAGATTTACTGATAAATATAAAGGGGAGAGGCCACATGAGAGAGCAGGAAGAGCCTTAAGACCACAACGAAGAAAGGGAGGATGGAAGAAAAGGGAGATGGAAAAAGGATTTGAAGAGAGAACCTCAGACTGTGGTGCTACTTTAAGACAGTCTTGGCCAGCCCAACTGGGAGATCTTGTGCAAAGATGACCCATAGAGGAGTCTCATATTAAGCAGTGACTCTAAGTAGCCCTGCTGTGCTAAGTCATTGACAGGGAACTGCCTGGTAATAGCATGGCCTCTGCTGAAATGCTTCAGTGGATCAGCATGTACCTTGATGCAGTCATTTGACTGCACGCCTCTCTTACAGGTGGTCCAGCTGTTGTGCCACACAGACTCACTATTCCATATGTTCAGGGGGCAGTTTTTTCATGGTTCCCATGGGCTTCTCTTCCTGAGGGCAAACTTAGAAGAAAGAAGTTGGTGGGACAAAGTACAATCCCACTGATGCAGTTCATCCTGTGGCTGCAATAGGTATTCATTATTTCCCTCCTCCACTCTCCATTCTAGGTTTTGCTCACTGTCGGCCATCACCTCTTCAGTCTGGTGACATTTCTTCCTCTCTGAGGGGTCGGAGTACCTGGTATCCATACTGTTCTCTGGCCAGAATTGTTGCATTTGCCCATTCACAGCCATAATTGGGCAAGGGAGTACCAAGAGTCAACCAAGGAGATCATCTGTGTTCCTCACATATTCCTCTCTGTCCCCATCATAATAGCAGCTCTACCTCATTCTTGATAAGTGTCAGTTACCCCTGCCAAAATAGTGACTTCCTTCCTGCCTGCTGGTTTCTGGACACAGCAGTCATATCTAAAGCACAACAGGACTCTGGTTGTGTGACCTAGTAAGAGTGCACTCTCTTTAGGGACCAGAACCTCTACCCCTGCAGAGTTCGGAGCTCAGGAGATGGGAAGGTCCGCCTCTGAATAGATCACTGGGAAAGATAGAAAGTGGGGCCAATCTAGCTTCTACTCCTTAATTCCCAGATCCATGTATTCTTCCTATGGGGGACACAGCACCACATGGAGGTCTTAGATTTAATGCATATACTGTATCCTGGACGATGGTACCCCACCCTTGCATAGTATTACTTCTAAGTTTGTGCTTCAGCTGCATGTTCAGCAGGACATTCTGACACTCTATCAAGCTAGTAGCTTCTGGATAATGCAATGGGTAATACCAGAGGATCCCATGCTTATGGGCCCAATCACACACATTTTTCATTCTGAAGTATATTCCCTGACAGTATATTATCTTGTGTGGGATTTTAGGCCTGCAGAATCCCTTGGATAGTGATGTTGGCTGAAGCTCTGCCAGAAGGATAAGTAGCCATTCTCAGAATAGGTGTCTATTATTATAAGAAAGAAACAATGTTCCTTCCAAGAAAGAAGGAGCACACGTGTAAGTGACATGGAAGAATGGTGCCATAGTGGGGTCTCAACATTGGTCTCTGTTGCTGGAAGACTGGATATTCAGAGCCAGTACTGAGAATGTAGGCCTTGGTAACTAGGATTAAATAATGCTGGACTCAAGAGTAGTGTCCATCTGTCCTACTGTGGCTATTCCATTCATGTACCCATTATGTCAGTTCCAGACTGGATAATATGAAAGATGGCTAACATCAACTTGAAAAGTCATTTTTTTTCTTTTTCAAGATTTTTATTTATTTGTCAGAGAGAGAGAGGGAGAGAGCAAGCACAAGCCGGGGGGGCAGCAGGCAGAGAAGCAGGCCCCCCCATGAACAAGGAGGATGATGTGGGACTTGATCCCAGAACTATGGGATCATGACTTGAGCCAAAGGCAGATGCTCAACTGACTGAGCTACCCAGGAGCCCCCAAAAGTCATTTTTTTCTAATTGGCTATTAAGTTGCTCTTTAATTGTCTTTAATTGTTGTTGCTTTCTGGTGGGGATTAATATGTGATATAAAATCATTCTCCTTCCATGCTTACTTTCATACACACACAGACACACACACACACACACACACACACACACACACACACTCTCTCTCTTGGCCTCAACCTCAGACCTCCCTGTCTCCAGTCGTCCAGGTCTTTTCCTTCTAGGCTCAGTTAGGTATTGGCCACTGCTCAGGAATCTGTATATAATCTCATCCTGGGCTACATCCCTTTTACCTCCACTCATTGGGAAGATCTTCTTTCTCCATTGTCTTTCAGGGACATCCCTGGGTATATCTGGAATGTCGCAGGCATTCACTTTCAACTGGTACCCAAATACCAGGTCAATATGGGATCATGTGGCCATAGGTGTGAGCTGAGAGAGTGTAACTGTGATGGATAAAATAAGTGTTTGGGCTACTGTTCATAGAGCTTACTCTTACCTCTCTTCGTGCCCAGGCTATACTCCAGATATACCATTTACATCCTACAGTGAATTGCTGATGGATCATCTGAATTTGACTATATGACTGCTAGGACTCAGCTCATAATGGGAAGCTCCAGACACACAGTCACTTGGTGTCCCATAGTCAAGAATTCTGTCTCTACCATGGCCCAGAAACACAACAGAAACTGTTTATAGAAAGCAATATAATTATCTGAGAGGCATGGCATGGTCCTGTTCTGGAGCCCTATGGGCCAGGGTGGTGATTCTGCTACAAAAGCAGGTCTCAAACTCTATACCCTGCCCATCACTGACACTTCTGATGCCATGGAATCTGCCAGATGAGATGGTCCGAGTGGCTCCTTGCCCAGTAGCCTGCATCTGCTGCAGATTAATGTCCTGTACCACACCTCTCTCAAAGCTCTCAGCCTTCTATGTCACCTGATATATGGACCAGAGCAATAATCCTGGGGGTGGGATGTTTTGTCCCCAGAACCCAAAGAGGCCTACCAGGTACACTACTTAGTTCTTTGTGGTGGAGGATCCCAGACACGATTTGTCTTTTACTTTGGAGGTGGAATCCTGGTATGCCCCTGATTACTAGACTCCTAAAAATTTCAGTGAGTTGATAACTTCCTGAGTCTTCGCAGGGTTTATCGCCTACCCTGGGGAACACGTTGTGTCTTACAGAAGCCTTTTACTCATCCTGTCCAATCAGTATGATGGTGTCAGTGTAATGGAGATGACTGATGTTCTGATGTTCTATAGACTCCCCAGTTGGTTCACATCTCTGACTAATTTATGAGAGGGCAGGTGTGACATAGGGCAGTAGGATTAATATGGCCATGAAACAAATTGTAAATGAATATTTTTGTCTGTATGCATGATTGAGAACTGCTTCTTATCCTTTTCTTAATTGCTTGGAATACACATGATTGCATTTATCAGGTCAGTGGCTATATACTATGTACCTAAGGTGTTATTTTTAAAGACAAAACTTTAAATAACATTATTTTACTTTAATTTAGAACTTTTACTTGAAAATGTGTAAGTCATTTGATAAAAGTTGACATATGAGTCTTAAAATATTCCTTGGGTATTTAGTTATGTCTTTTTGCTTTCCAGAATTAAAATAAAGCTATCATTCCACAAATATTTTGTAGTAACAGTTGAACCATTAAGACAAACAAGAAGAACAAAAATCTTAACCACTATTACCGGCACCAAAGAGATCCACCAACAGATTCATTCCTGAGGCAGAGAGATGCCATACTTTCATGAGAGATAGAGCGGTTTCAACATCTGTTGTTGTTTTTTTTTTCAAGAGAGTTCCCATATGTGGGTTGGGGAGGGGTGGAGAGAGAGGGAAGGAGAGAGGAAATCCCAAGCAGGCTCCATACCCCGAGTCCCAGCTAGATATGGGGCTGGATCCCACAACCTGAGATCATTAACTGAGCTGAAATCAAGAGTCCAAGGCTTAACTTCCTCAGCCACCCAGGTGCTCCAACATCTGATTTTATTCTATTTTTTAAAAGATTTTATTTATTTGAGGGAGAGAGAGAGAGAATGAATGAGTGAGCAGGGAGAGCATCAGACGGAGAGGGATAAGCAGGCTCCTCACTGAGCAGGGAACCCAATGCAGGGCTGGATTCCAGGACCCTAGGATCATGACTTGAGCTGAAGGCAGATGCTTAACCAACTGAGCCACCCAGGCGACCCTTGATTTATTTTTTTTTAATAACATTTTATTTAACCATCTTTGAGAGAGAGAGAGAGTAAGTGAATAGGGGGCTGGGGGAGGAGCAGAGGGAGAGGTAGAGAGAATCAGAAGCAGATTGTGAGCTGAGCACAGAGTCCCTCACTGGGCTCAATCCCACTACTATTGGAAGATCCTAACCAGAGCTGAAACCAAGAGTCAAGCACTTAATCAACTGAGTCGCTCAGGCGCCCCTCAATGTCTGCTTTTATACTTGGTTCTTTTGGTACCTAAGGCCTTATTAATCTAGTTGGGCAATTATACCATGTCCAGCATACAGCATCTAACTGGAACTACTAGTCGGTGAAGTTCTGGGTAGTATAGAGTCATTAAGACTGGTAAAGAGATGACGGGTACCATCGTCTCTCCATCCTTTAGATCTTTAAGAGTCGCTCTAATCTTGTGACACTGTAATTCACTTTCTTGGCTGTGTGTGCATGGCAGGTGGTGCAGTAGTACAGACTTTCATATGGCTTTTAACAATGGTATGGTTTCCAAAGATATAGATAGATGCCCCCACCCCCAGATTTGCTTTGCATGCCTAGACTGATGACATAAAACACGAAGATACACACATATACACAAATGTTCTTTACTTACATGCTTAAAGAGCCCCTTTCGGTTCCTTGCGGGCACCGAGCCCGCTCGCTTTCTGCCGCCTCTGCCTGGACTGCGGCGATGGTCCACACGGGGTCCGAGGGGCCTGCAGCAACCCCAAGGCCGGTGACACCAGGCCCGCGGCGCCAGGAGGGACTGTGGGAGCCCGGGGCGGCCCAGACTGATTCCCGGCCCATTTCTGGTCCTCGCGCGCCATCTAGCGGCAGGAACCAGCACGGCAGAAGGAGACGCTACACTGGGGCCTTCGCAGCCTTGGACAGCCATTTCGCTTTCGCGATGGTCGCATTTCCCGATAGGCACTGCGACCCGAGCTCCTCAGGCAGGAAATGGCGGTGCGCGCAGGCGCACACAAACTGCGGCGCGCTCGCCCCACCGCGCAGGCGCACACAAGACGGTGTCGCCCTCCAGTAGGGGCCAATTAGGAGCGCACGCGCGAAGCTGAGCGCTTTGTGTTCCTGCTGCCCAGACCTCTGGAAGACTGGTAGAATCTCACCCATTTCCCTTTCCAATAGAGAATCTCTGGTTTTCCCACAGATATCTTGAAACCTCTACAACAGTAGCTGTACTAACTGAATAGATATGAAAATAAACTGAGGAGCTATTAAATATGTATCTGTACTGCAACATCAATCCACGACTCCATCGGCATGCTGTTCCTCAGCTTTGGCCTATCCGCAGCCTAAACCCCTTCTGAGAATAGGCTGGCCTCAGAGGAAAATATACTCGAATATACTATGTGATCATGCCACGTTTCAGTCCATCTTTCCTCATTTGGTTCTTTCTAGCCTTTCTTACTCTTTATAACAAAAAAACACTTTTTGCATAATCCAAATGCTTTCAGACCTTATGGTCACAGCACAGCTTCTACCTATTGCAATAGTCCCTTTCCCCTCTAGTAGTTATTATTCTAAATAAAAGCTCTTCTTACTAAGCCTATATTTTTTATTTCACAATACTTAACATACAATAACACACACCCAAATTAAGTGTACAGTCCAATGAATTTTGATAAATGTATATACATACATAATCACCATCCCAATCAAGATTCAGTATGTTTCCATCACTCCACCAAAGAGTGCATACTGTATAATTCTACTTACATAAAACTCTAAAAACTGCAAACTAATCCATAGTGACAGAGAGATTACAAAAAGGCACAAGGAAAGACGATGTGTGCATTCACTATTTTAATGGAGTGATGGGTTCACAGATGTATACATGTGTGAAAACTAACTGAATACATACTCTTTAAACATTATGTTTCTTATATATTAAATATCTATTAATAAAATTAAACAAGTACACTTTTTAAATATGTCTCACTTCTTACATGTTAAATATCCATTAACAAAGTTTTTAAAAATAGAAATATGAAGTGAACCCTCTTGCACTGTTGGTGGGAATGCAAACTGATGTAGCCACTCTGAAAAACAGTATGGACATTCCTCAAAAACTTAAAAATAAAGCTACCCTATAACCCAACAATTGCAGTGCTACGTATTTATCCAAAGGATCCAAACATCGTGACCTGAAGCGGCACATGCACCCCAATATTTATAGCACCAATGTCCACAATAGCCAAACTGTGGAAAGAGCCCAGATGTCCATTGACAGATGAATGGATAAAGAACTGGTGTGTATATATACACAATGGAATATTCCTCAACCATCAGAAAAAATGAAATCTTGGCATTTGCAACAATGTGAATGGTGCTAGAGGGCATTATGCTAAGCGACATAAGTCAGTGAGAGAAAGACAAATACCCTATGATTTCACTCATATGTAGAATTTAAGAAACAAAACAGATGAACATAGGGAAGGAAAGGAAAAATAAAATGAGATGAAAATTGAGAGGGAGGCAAACCATGAGAGACTCTTAACTCTAGAGAACAAACTGACGGTTGCTAGACAGGTGGTGGAGGTGATGGAGTAACTGGGTGATGGGCATTAAGGAGGGCACTGGATGGAATGAGCACTGGGTGTTATATGCAACTGATGGATTATTAAATTCTACCCCTGATGCTAAGAAAAAATATGAATGTGCAAACAGTATTCACAGAGAATGCCCTATAGTCATCTCTCACAGCCAGAAAAAACTTTAGAGAGAGACACACATATTTCCAAGGAGAAAGTACAGTACAGAAGACACCCAGAGGATGAAATTGTGCTGATCACATTACAAAGAATGCAGCAGACAAAAGGAGCACCTGGGATCACAGGCAGCATTCATGGGTAGGGCCCAACTTTTGGAAGATATTCAAAGGGAACGGAATCCTACAGATGGTATTAGATAACAAGTCTGGCACACAAGTTACTCCCTGGAAGACAGCACTGTGCAGAAAGTGTTCAAAAACACTGCATAATGAGGAGGGCCTGGAGAATGGGTCTTTCACAGAACAGATGGTATGGTAGAAAACATTCACAGGCAGAGAGCATGTTGCAGAGGCCATTCATACAGAAGAAGGCTGGGTAAAGATAGTGTTAACAGGGAAGCTCATCAGGAAAGCAGTGCCAGTCTTTCTCAACCAGAAAGGCTTGAAAACAGGGCATCGGTTGTTTACACAATCAATATAAGGCTGAAGCCACAAAGATCAGGGAGGCTGCCACTGGCACACAAGGGGGAAAAAATCAATGTTTGCAGCATACTAAAGGAATGTCATGGATGATCCTCAGCAAGTTTCCCAGAAGCCACTGGGAAAACAACATGTGTACCCTATTTTTGACACCCCACTGTCCATTGGTGCTGCCAGAGAATAAGGGCTTCTTCTCTTCTGCTTCCAAATCTGGTAAAGTATCTCTCAGAGTACTTGAGTACCTGGAGGACTGAGCCCAGAAACATGCTGTTGATGGATTCTGGGATGCATATTTCTCAGGATTTCCCTTATTTTGAGGAGAGAATGTACAAAGAGGAAAGCATGCTGCCTAGTTGCTAACAGTCAGTCTAACATGGCCCACCTCTTTGACCACTCATACTCTTCTATCCATATTTTTCTCTTAAATAATCAATAGCAACACTATGCTTCATATAGGTAACTATGACTTCATCTTCTCCATGAAGGGGTGTCAAAAATCCCACTGGGCACACTTTCATTTTCTGGGGAATGTCTGTTCCTTTTCTAGTTCTGTTACAATTACACTTTGATATGCTGTAATCCATAGACTACATTATAAGATTAAGCATCATCCACACAATTTAAATGGATATTAATAATTATTACTAATAATTATAACGTCCTTCTTCCACCAGTATTTCAAGTACCCTATGACCTCATTCAGGTGGTTCTGGTTGTTTACCTTACAAATCTTCATTATTGACCCTTAGTGGTCCTGCCTGCATGAGTCACGATAGTTTTCCATTAACTTATACTCTCAGAGGATCAGTCTCCTAGGTTGCAGACATGGTCCTTCCTGCCCCCACTGTGTAGCAGCAGTTCTATTTCCCCTTGATAATCAGGAGCAATCAACCACCCAGCAACCCTCTTCTTTGTTTGTTCAGTAGTATGAGGAGCCCCCAAATTGCAAGGTGGCAGTATAACTTTCTATTCAATGAAACCAGTGTTGGTTCCCCTGGTGAAAGCCTTCCTTCCTTAGGACCTTCAAAGAGAGACGATATTGTGCAAAGAAGCATCACAAGAGGAATGCGTTCCATGGAGACTCACAGGTGAAAGACATTCATAAGCAGACTTCTTACAGGACACCACATGAGTAAGAATGGGTTTGGGGCCCTCACAAGTGTAGATCTATGGGGGAGGAGACCAAGTACTGGTATCAAACTGCTTGGTAGACATCTGATATGCTAAGTGATTTTTTAAAATAACACTACTGTATTTCTCCTTTAGGTATTTGTGTTTTATAATGTCACCAACAGAGTCCAAGAAATATCTGGTGAGGAGCTACTGCTGTAGTCCTTGTCTTTTGAAGTAGTAAAACCTCTTTTTCCTTTCCCAATTGTACTCATGTAGCTAAGACAGTGACTGAGGTTGGGGTGAGATACTAGCTCCAGGGACACTAGTTCAATAGCTAGTGAACATTGGTTCCAAGGTCCCTGCTCAGCAGTGAAAGGAATCCTCTGTCATGTCTACTATCTTTGGACTGACTTTTTAAAAAAAGGTTTTATTTGACAGAGAGAGACAGAGAGAGAGAGAGAGCGCACAAGCAGGGGGAGCAGTAGGCATAGGGAGAAGCAGGACCCCCACTGAACATAGAGCCTGACACAGGGCTCAATCCCAGGACCCCGAGATCATGACCTGAGCTGAAGACAGACACTTAACTGACTGAGCCACCCAGGCACTCCCAGACTGACTTTTTAAAAAGATTTTATTTATTTATTTGACAGAGAGAGATCACAAGTAGGCAGAGAGGCAGGAAGAGAGAGGGGAAGCAGGCTCCCTGCTGAGCAGAGAGACCGATGCGGGGCTCGATCCCACGACCCTGAGATCATGACCTGAGCCAAAGGCAGAGGCTTAACCCACTGAGCCACCCAGGCACCCCCCCAGACTGACTTTTTGATCGCCTTTTTTTTTTTTTTGGTCCCTTGGCTGGATCAAGGCATAGATAGCATGTAAATTGTATTTTTGGATACAAAACTCAGAAGCATGGATCACTTAACAGATAGAATGACAATTCAGCAGGATTCTGTAGCACTGGCCTTAGTGAACAAGATGAAAATCTTGACTACTGGAACACATCTGGAGGAATGGATTTGGATGTGTGTGTGTGGGCACCTTTGAGAGGTGTTTGAGAGATGCATATATTTAGAATTTGGTGTTTGAGAGATGCATATATTTAGAATTACTGTCAAAGAAGAGTTGGTGGGGCCAGGGGAGAAGACTTGATGAAGGGAGAACCCAATAAGCATCATCATCTAATTTAGGGGTTGGCATATAGGAGACGGATGATAGATTATTAGTGGGCAATAGTTAAAGGGAAACAGATTCTAACTCAACTGAAGAATGCATTTTCTTTTTTTTAAAGATTTTATTTATTTACTTGAGAGAGTGAGAGAGAGAGAGAGGATGAGAGGGGAGTGGGAGAGGGAGAAGAGGGCTGCCTGCTGAGCTGGGAGCCTGATGCAGGACTCAATCCTGGGACTGCAGGATCATGACCTGAGCCGAAGGCAGTCACTCAACCAACTGAGCCACCCAGGTACCCAAGAACGCATTTTCTGAAACTGGACCTGTCCACAGGCAGAATGAGCTTTTCCTTCTGCCTCTTCCTCACCAGCTTGTGCTCTCTCTTGATCACTCTTTCTCTCTCATAAATAAATAAATAAATAAATAAATAAATAAATAAATAAATAAAATATTTAAAGAAAAAAAAGAAGAATGGCTTCAGGTAATAGGAGAAAACAAATTACACCGGCAAATACACCAAGTTAGTACACTCAAAGAAAGGAAACCTTAACATCGACAACATTGACACTTGTAATATCTCAACATTTATTTTAATTGTATACATTAATCTGGGTTAAGCAAATATGATTAAAACACTAGACAATTAAAAAGAAGCAAAAATATAATGCAACCACATCTCTTAAATCTGCAGAATTCTGTGCCTTTTTAAATATGAAAGAGGCTGTTTTGAATAGAAAATCAATATTGATCTTACAAGCTTTCTTTCAATTTCTTGCATATTGACTCTAAAACCCCTTTAAAGGTTAAGTGTATCTTAAAGGTGGAGAAGTCAGCCTATGTTGGACCTCTTTATCCTGTACTCCATCAACTGACTCAGGGTTGGTATGTCCCACCATAAGGAGAAGCCTTTCTTTCTGTTTTACTCATTCACTCAGCACCTATGTATCAGTGTCTCCCAAGAGCCAAGTCCCATAGTGTGGGCTACACTTGAGGAATACCAGCTCACATTTAGTGTTGGTACATGACATATTGTACGTTTCCCCTCCAGTGCAAATCTAATGCACATCTATGCAAATAAATGGAGCGTCCCCCTCTGATCATTTGGTGGGAAGACAAATCCACCACCCAGTGTGCACAGGACTCACAAACTGGAGAGAGATGGAGACACTTTCTAATCAAATCAAGAGAAGAGACCCTCATTTTTCATCAGAAAAACTCGCAGGTTGTTCCTTCTCTCAAGGACCTTACACAGTGATGCTGGTCCCAAGGGCAGAGAAGCTTAGTTGAACATGAGCAGAGTCATGGATGGGCCTGCAATCTGTTTAGACAACCAACATGTTTCTGTGTTCCAGGCCTCTGGGACCCCAGTAGCTGCTGCTATCTTGGGATAGTCTGTAGTAAAAGATAAGTTACTGAAGGTCCTGGGCTCAGATCAGTTAGCTTACTGGGGTTTCCCTGCGTTGACAAGCTCTTCTTTGGGAAGGTCTATGAGTGAAATCTCTACCCAGCGGAGAAATCTGAGTTCAGAAGAGCATCTTAGTTCAGAATTGTTTTCATGGAAAGGGGAGGAGAGGGAGGGGGGGCTGTTTGGCATTTGTGGTACTTTATGGGGAGACCTAGGATGCCCAGAGGAGAAGCATGATTTAATACTTTCCTGTCCTTGTAAGAAGAGTATGCCTCAGGGGAGCCCTGTGGAGGGCAGTGTTACCTGGTATAATGAGGTACACACAGTGCCCAGTACACAGTCACTACTAAATCAATGCTTGGTATTGTGCTGTTACTGAAGAGAACATGGGTTCTGGAGAGAGACAGCAATGAATCCAAACAATGCAATGACCACCTTCCAAGCCTCAATATCTTCATCTGTAAATTGGGGACAAGAATAGCCTCCGCATAGGATTAGTATGAGAATTAATACCATCATGCCTGATATGTAGTAAGGCCTTGAGAAATGTTAACTGCTTTCCTCCCTTCTTAATCCTGCTGGAGTCTATACACCCTAAAACCTACTTTAGAAGATTTCCCTGTAACTACTGGGAATCAAGGGCAAAGGCATTAATCAATTATGAAGATTCAGACACAGATGTTTCTTTGGCCAGTGGCCTCCTAAGAATCACACCCTATGGAATTTAAACTTAACTGTGTAGATTTTCTAATACATGTCCACATGCCTACAGGAAAAGAAAAAAACCTCAATATAGTGAAAAGTGGGAAGAAGAAGATAATTAAAATCTGCTGTATAATTCAGTCAAAAGCAACTAGCTACTTTTAAACGTGTATGGAAAGTTAAAAAAATTATATATATATATATATATATATATATATATATATATATATATATATGACATACAAATCTCTAGAATTCAGTGTCTGCAATTTACGCACCAGACATCATCAAAGATGTTCAACCTGGCCCCTCATAAGCTTCCGGGGATCTCCTGCTTTCGAGTCCCAAAGATACACTTAGAGCTGTGACGTAGAATGTGGATTTGCTCTCTGTCCCAAAAGTCAGGACACACTGAAACCCATGCTCCTGCCTATTGTACCAGGCCACCTAAACTCATCAGGAGGCCAACCTGTCTTAGGAAAGCTAAGATTAAATTCTTGTTCAATCCTTTTTTCTTGGGCCTGAAAAAAGATCATGGACATAAAGTGCTTTCTAAGTTATAAAAATCTACACACATAAGTAATTATCATAGCATCATTAAGATACTCTACTGGATGTAAGCAGTTCAACTTGAGAGAGGGGCAAAAGCATGAAGGAATCAAATGGGGAGGGAGAAAGTGAGGGAAAAGGAGCCAGCAACTTGGGGCAACTGGGGACAGCCAAACTTGTCCAGGAGTCATCAGCATCTTCTCAGCTTGGAAGAGCTAAAAGAAAATAGTAGCAGCCATGAGATTGGAAATACATAACCAACCCAATAACCAGTCTGAAGTTCTTTGGGTGGTTGATATTTCCAGGCATTAGGAGTAACAGTCCAGGCTAATGCATCTTCTAGAGAGAAGGCAGAACAGGCCTATAGCTGGTGGAGAGCCTGATTCTACCCATTCCCACTGCGTTCAAGGTAGATATTCTGCTCTGTGCTTCTAGCTGAGGAGGTGCTAAGGAGAAGGGGTTGCCAGGATCTGGACAGGCAGTGTCCTACGTCACTGGGCCCCATGCAGCTCAGACACTGGGGTCAATTCTTCTGGCTTTTGCCAGCAGACCTGCAAACCTGTCTTCAGGCTGTGTTGAAAATGCAGTCCAGAGGCTGCCCAAGCAGCCCTTCCTGGTTAGGCCAGCAACAGGATGGCACCATCCCTGCCCACACATGTGCTATCCTGGCCTTTACCTGCTGCTGGCTCCTGACCCGTACCTTGTTTTATTGAACACTTTGGCTTTTGAGTCCTGATCTGATGCTATACGACCAAGAGTGGAGGTACCAAGGGAATGTAGCAGAGAGCCCTGAATTTGAATTCAAAATCCTGGGTGAGGTCCTGATTCTGTCATCCAGTAGCTAGGTGTTTCCCCAGGCCCTTCTCCTTTTTAGGTCTTTATCTGCTTGCCCTCAAATGAGGCTAACAACACAGGCCTGGCCAGCATCCCAAGATAGCATCCCAAGATAACCACCTGAGGTGGTTCATGGAAGGTGCTTCTTGACAGGAAGAGACCATGACCCCTGCAACTTAAATTATGTGTGGGGAGGGTATTGATCTGTGCCACCTAAAGCTTCAAAGTCTCATAGGGCTTCCCTAAACATAAAGGTTAAGACAGATAAGAATATTCTGGGTTGAGACTCGAGGAGAGACCAGGGCACATTTCTTCTCCCTAATAAATTTTCTGGCTCCTTGGCACCCACCTAGAAGAGCTTCTCATAGCATTTCCCGCAATGGATGGTGTCATGGTGAATGAAGATCTGATCCAGGAGCTCACCCATTGGTTTACTGCAAATCCCACACTGGAAGAGAAAGCAAGCTGGAGGTCAACATGCAAATGAAGCAATGGAAATGGGATCACACAGTAGTTAGGAGCCCAGGTTTCAGAAATGGGCCTGGGTTTAAGCCCTAAATCCGCTCCTTATTAGATGGATGAGCTTGGGGAAGTTGCTGAGTGTCTCTTTCCTCATATACAAAATAGGCACAGTGGCAGGTTAGCATGAGGATATAGTGAGGTAGTCAAACTGGGGTCACACACAAAGGAAGTCATTTTTGTTATAGGAGGGCTGTGGAAATTTAGTTGTGACATTTCAGGTCCAAAGAAGGTGATATGAAAATCTAATAAAAGGGAAGGCTATCATAGGAGTATAGCTCTGCTGTCCTCATGACTCTTACACCTGCCACTCTAGTGGCCACCTATAGAACAAGAGTGGCCAGCTATCTGCAGCAAGCCTTCTTGCAGTCGGTCTTGAATAAGATGAATCATGAGTCTCCAGGTGTCTGGATCTCCAACGATCTCCAAGACTACCCTGCGCTGAGCCTTCTGCTCATTCAGCTCCAATGCCTGCCAAGCCTCTGACATGGAGCACAATCATGCAGAGAACAAGCCTTCTTTACACTCTTTGATCCAGAAGGCTCCCTAACTCTGGACCATGTTAGCAGCACTACCCTTCTTCCTTACCTTAAAGCAATAGTCATGGCAGCAGATGCCAAGATGCTCTAGGGTAATCTTTGGACAGTCTCTGATCTCCTGGTTGCAGTAAGTACAGATCCTTCCACTTATTCTGTGAAATGAAAAACAAGAACTTGGCAGTCAGGCTGGCATGCAGACTACTGATGTGATGCAGCCAGAGTTTTTAGTTTGACACAGCCAGAACTAGATGCCCAGATATTGCCCTCTTTTTCTGTAGTGTGCAGTTGATTGCACATCCCTGGGCTGGACTGGATCTCAGCCCACAATAGACCCTCATGGTATTTCCAGAAGGTGGTCAGGTATCTTTACCCTACTTGCTATCATATGAGGACCAGAAGACTGCCTGGTATGATTCTTACTCCAGGCAGCTTGCCTCTCCCTGACCGCTTGCTTAGGATCGTGGGGGCACTAAGCCCCTCTAGTACAGGAAGACCCATGTATTCCTCTATAGGAGACATGCTCTTGTATGCCTTACCTGGCCCCCTGTCTTGATGGCTCTTCTCTTCATGCCTGTGACCAGTAAACCCTACCTCTCAGATCCTACACTCTTGAACCTACCCTGCCCCATGACACTCCAAGGAACATCACAAAGGAGCTCTATTGAAGGACCTCATATTGAAGTTCTAGATACTAACTTCTAGGTTGTGTATCTCCCCTCGTTGAGGATCCCTGCCTTTGTTCTTGAGAGTCACCCCTGCCTTTCTTCCTCAGAGAGAAACTGACAAAATTGCCTGCCTGCCCTGATCCTTCAGGTGTAAACTGGACATGCTTTCTTTCAGAGATCTGAGTATGCTTTTGACGGGAACTAGGGGTAGTGCTACCAACCTGGAGCCACATAGGCTCCTCCCTTCAAGGGCCCAGAATTACTGTGAGCATCTCAGGTTTGGTCCCTCCTTCATGCTGCTGGCCCAGAGCTCAGTCTCTTGACAGTGTTGTTAAGGACTCCTTCTTTCCTCATGTATTTTGCCATTACCAGTTTCAGCTCACAGGCAGATAATACAGTAGAAACATTCCTGACCTAGGAGTAGTCATGGACCTGGGGTTTAGTCCTGGCTCTGCCACTAACTCACTGTGTAACATACGGCACATTATTTATTCTTTCCAGTCTTGTTTCCTCCACTGTGACCTGAGTGAACTGCATCTCTAAGACTCCTTTCTCTTCTGTTTCAAGAATTTTAAAATAGGACTTCTTTATCATTAAGAACATCCTGTGACCACTGTCATCTAGTGACAGCTTTTGAAACTCCTGGATGGGACACTTTCTGCAGCTTCATTCAATTCAAATGAATGGCTCTGTCTGGCTTCTTGATGATAGCAACCCACTTTTCTTAATTTTCCACCCAGCACTCGCTTTTGTAGTTAAGCTTTTTTAAATTTCTGGTCATATGTGCAGGTTTCTTAAATGATCATTTATGTTCTAATCCCAAGGGCCTCTCCTGCTGACATGAGCTCCCTGGCCTTTCAGACACCACCATCTGCCTTCAGTAGCCCTTTGAGTTTTCCTTCTCTTCTCGTCTTAGCTGGGTTTAAAGGTCACCACAAATGTGACATCCCAATAAGGGAAGCATCATCCAAGCAGTGGGTGACAGATCTGCAAGTGGACCAGAAGCAGCCAAGGAGAAGACAAAAACAAATGGACTTAGTGTGGAAATGTCCCTCAGTTGTTTCTTCTCTATAGACCTGAGAGCTCCCTGGTAAGATAGTAGACTTACCTCTCAGAGTACAGAGAGCTGTCACATGCAGGCTTCTTCTCCACGTCACATGAGTCTTCAGTGTTTCTAATACTGCAGAGAGTGTGATGGGGAAGAGGAGGGCAGAAGATGGGAGCAGTCATGAGAGGAAATTCTTTGCTTATATTATTAACCTTGTGGCCACAAGCTGAGAGACACGACTCTACATGACCTGCCATCATCTGTTATTCTGAGTGGCAGGGGAAGCTTTGAACTTCATGCCAGGGAGGACGTCTTGGAGAAGAGCCTTTCCCGTGGGGGGCAAAGGATACCTGCCATGCTGAAGAAGATGACAAGAGGAATGGCTACAATTCATTGGCCAGGTGGATGGGATCAGGGCTTTTCTTCCCATATACGTGTCTGCATTACAATGTGACAGTCACCAGGAGTTCACTCACAGCAGAAACGAGGCATTAGGAATGGGAACAAATAAAAGAAGGAAACATGCTAACATACTACCTATGCTTGAGTTACAGGGAGCATTGAAGAGGTTTTTTTTTCCTTTTTGTATCTTAATTTTTCAATAATATGACTTCTGATAATAAACACAAATGGTTTAAAAAAAGCCCTATTGCCAGGAAAGTGTGACTAGCTACAAGCCATAGGACACACTTTAATGATACTGCCTTTCTCATAGGACCCGTGTGGTGGCCTTAAGAGGTAGCCAGAAAAACGGCTGTGCAGAGGTTAAGTGACCTGGAGTAAGCCATGAGCTACAATTTCAGCCCAGGTTCTGTTTTGTTTTTGTTTTTAGCATTAAGTTTATCTCTAAGCTTCCTGGAAGGTAAAACAAAAGGGGAAATTACACTAGAATATACAATCTTCCAATAAAGAAACTCTACTGCTTTTTTCATAAGATAGAACATTTTAACTGAATGTAAAATTCAATTTTAAAATAAATTTAATTGTCAGACTGTGTAAGAATTAAATTTAACAGAGTGGTGGCAATGGGAAAAGAAAAACCAAGAGTACAGTTAAGTGACACTCATAGACGCAAATGCTAGATGGCAAGGAGAGCTTCCTGAAAAAAAAAAAAAAAGGCCATAGAGACAGAGAACAGATCAATGGTGGCCAGGAGCTGTGGCTGGTGGTATGGGGGGTTGCTAATGGGTATGGGGTTTCCTTTTGGGTTGGTGACAATGTTCTGGAATTGGATGGTGTTTATGGTTGCAAACATGGTGAATGTACCAAACACCACTGAATTATATACTTAAAGAATGACTTTTATGAGATAGGAGTTATATTTCAAAAAAGTCATTGACAAAAACCACCCTAAGTGAAGAAACTAAGGTTCAGGAAGACTGAGCATCAAAAATGACCCAACCAGTGGGGTCAAGGTGGGGCTTGAACTTGACACCTATGGTCATTATTCCACAGTACCAGTGAAAGCTGGTTCAGAATCCCCAGAGACCCAATCCTGAAATAAGTCCAGGGTGTTCCTCTCTGTTACTAACATCCTCATCCTAGCAGCAAGATGATGTGTCATTTAAAAAAAAAAGACATTCCCACAGGAAGCCCACATTCCCACAGCTGTCTCAGTGCAGATTACTTTTTAACTGAAGGTGGCATGAAGGTATCTTTCAGATGATGAGTGAAAAGTTATGCATATATCAGGACCTGCAGTCAAGCGTGTGTTCCAATATGTGCAGTCAAATGTGAGGCACCCTGGCATGCTGGGAAAAGCATGGGAGCTTGAGAGAGGAGCCCTGAAACACAATGGAATTAACTAGGTAGAAAGTCCCCAAGGGCCTCACCAACTCTGTAAAGAGCAATGCTCTCAGAATTTTCCTAAAGAAAGCTTGTCTACCAAGAAACAAAGCCAGGTAGAAAGAGATGGCACTGGAAGTGGGGTATAGGATGAATTAACAATAGAGGGGGAACACAAAAGCGCTGACTTAGGTAAAACAGCTTGAAATTCATAAATCATGACTGTGGGCAATTACATCATTCACCCATTCAACAAATGATTACACAGAAACAACCCTGAGCCAAGTCACAGAAGAAGTACTGAGGATTCAGGACCATGGAAGGATTTGGGACTAGCTCTTACCTGCTGTAGCATGAAGACACTGGCTTCCCGGAAGACGCTTCACTAGCATTCATGTATTCCTTCACAAAGAGAATCCCTTTGCTGTAGAAGGAGCAGAGTAGAACAGAAAGAGGTATACTGAGAGATGCCAGGGGACAGAGCCTGGCCCAAAGGAGGGGTCCAGGGCTGGGAGGGTTCCCACCTGGTTGGAAGGAAGGGAAGAAACTTATGGTAAATCCTGGGAGTAGAAGTGCTGATGGGCTCTAGCCACCACCAGGCAAGGATAATGGCAAACAGGAGCTGTTGCCCTGCTGAGCCCACCGTGGACTGGTCTGAAATTGAAGCCTGTGGATTCAGCCTTCTATATGCAGATTTAAGAACCCTATAGAAAAGCTCCTGGAGTCAATGTCAATATGCTTTCCTTCTTCATGCAGATCTCTACGCTATGGGAGGCTTGTCCCCCACATCCCTAGATTCCAGTACAGTGAACTTTCCATCCTTCTGACTGCATTTTCTTTCCCTTTTATCTGGTGCAGGATAGCCTCAAAGCTGCAGGCATAGACTGTTCGTCCTTGCCACGGTGTGTGAATCTCCACCAACAATCTAATCTCTCCCTTCTCAGTCCTAGATAGGTCCCTGGCAACACTGGACATCTGCTTCATGTTGGGCTCACCATGGCCCTGAATTTGGCCTTTATGAAGCTGGCATGATGTTGTCACAAGGACCTCTGATTTCGCTGCGCCCCCCCTTTACCTCCTCAGCCTCCCTGCAATAATGGGATAAAAACCAAGTTCTTTAGCTCTAGGGAGGATATAGCCCAGAGAACACTTCCCAGGTTGTCTCTTCTTACCTGGATGAACTCGAATCCAATTCACTTGGAGAGGGTGGGACGCAAACTTGAGGGTGCTCAGTAGAGGCAGTGACGGTAACAGTGACCACACAACCCGAGGGGTTTCTTATCCTGAAGGAAGGAAATGGAGGGGTGAGTGTGTAAACATCGAGAGCAGACATCTTCCAGCATCAAACAGGATTTGGGGGGCCTACCCCTGAGACTGCCACTTCAAGGAGTTTAAAAATATGCCAATGTGTTTCAATAACCCATGCAAATCATTGAGCTTGTGTTTTATAAGGTTCCTGAGATCAGTGGGTGGAACCCCTTACTTTACAGATAAGAAAACCCAGGCGAAGTGACCAGGTAACACTGAGAGTCAGTGGCAAGGCTTTAATTTTAGAGTATCTTTCCCCACTACAGCCAAAGGCCTTGACCTATAACTCACTTGGTTTGAAGAGAGTATGAGGGCTACCAGGGCCTTGACAGACACAGTCCGGCTCACCTCATTGCTGGATGGGACAGCCCCTTCCTAGGATCAAGCTCTACTCCCTCATACTCCAGAGAACTCTTTGGAGAATAGAACACCAAGGGAGAGAGGAATAAATATAATTAGGCAGCACTAAAGAAGAGACTTGGATGCCCCTCATTCTAGAAGGCAAGAAACTGACAGGTCTGATGATTTGCCTGAATTTCCATCATGTGGCTGCACACACAGCTGTTGGCTTGGAATCTGACCTCCTAGCTGACTCACAAGGTTTTTTTCTGACCAGGCGTTTACTTGCTCTCATTCTGGCCTCTGTAGGTCAGGGTATTCTGCTGGGCACTGCCACTGTCCCACCCCTGCCATTTGTGCCATCCCCTTTACATATACCCACTCTTCAGTGGCCTTGGGATAGTTCTATGGGCACACACTATCCTGGGCTGAATTTGGCTTCTTTCCAACATGCTGCTGCTCAGATCAACCTCTGGCCTGGACTCTGGGGCCACTGGGGCCACTCCCTTGCTAGAGAATCCAGTGTCCAAGAACACAACTAATTTAAGGGTGGGTGGGTAACAAGCATAGTCTTGCATTTGCCTAGCTCCCCAGTCTCATCTTCTCAAACTTTGTCACATATACCTGAATCTCTAGCCATACTGACTGATCTGTCTTGTACCTTTGCACATAACACCACCTTCTCCTCTGGGAAGCCCTTCTGGAGTACTTGCTCTCTCACCCTGTTTTCTTGTGCCCAGTCATCCTGTGCCTATTCCTATGTCACCTTATGATATAGGAATGAACCATAGAAACTGGAGGTGGATTAGCTGGGAGGAGAGGCCCCATGGGAACCTGGAAAGACAGATAGAGGATAAAATACAAAGCCAGAGAGTTAGAGAAAAAGACTGCGAGAGGAAGGCACAACTAGCAAGTGTCTGGCATCCTGTGGTCCACACCCAGCACAAGAGTTGAAGGGGCAGTAGAACCGAGGGAGCAAGGTAAGAAAATATCCCATGGGGATCCTTCTATGACTGCAATGTGAGCAATGACAAACTTCCACCAGGAGGGCTTTTATTCCTGGTCAGGTAACATCCCATCTCCCTCTCGTAGTCCCCTCCTTCTAGTCTACAAGGCTAGACCTGCCCACCTGGTCTCCCTCTCCATCCTTACCTCACTTCCTACCCTCCAACCACAGA
The DNA here is from genome assembly GCA_003697995.1 of Taxidea taxus jeffersonii. Taxonomy (NCBI): domain Eukaryota; kingdom Metazoa; phylum Chordata; class Mammalia; order Carnivora; family Mustelidae; genus Taxidea; species Taxidea taxus. The sequence goes on along the minus strand of ML099897.1, from coordinate 146,800 downwards.
GCCCTTCTTTCAGTCTCTTCTCAACTCCCTCTCCCATCTTGGTCTTTGAACATGCTGCCTACTTGTGTCTTCCCAGGTTCTCTTCTAGTCTGGCTCCTCCCTATGCTCCTCCCTATGCTCCTCTCCCCTTCTTAGCAGAAAAGCTTTCCCCAACCATCCTAGCTACAATACCCCCTGTCCTGGCCTATCTCCATTAGAGGACCCAGTTTCCTTCTTTTCTGGGCTTATCACAAATGGAGAGGCAACACATACAGCACAGTGGTAAGTAGTAAAGGCTCTGGACTCTGCTTTCTAATCCCTGTTAAGCCACTGCCTGGCTGAATGACTGTTGGCAAGCTAGTCAACCTTCCTCTGCTTCCATTTGTGTTCCTTAGATCTGAGATAATAATAGTACTTCCACTATATGGTTGGTGTGAGAATCAAGTGCACAAGAATAGTGCCTGCAAATGCATAATGGTTACCATTATGATGTTACTGCTATCGTGTTTATTCGTTGGTGTACCATGTGCTCCCTGAGGGTGAATGGGCAGTGCCCTTCTTTGCCTTCTTGTTCAATGTGTATGTGGCTGCTACCTACAACTGGCTCACGGGATATGCTTATATACTGTCCCTAGGCCCACAGCTCTTGGTTATTTTCAAACTCATGGCCACCTTGCAGAAAGATCTCCAGAGAGGAAAGGGAGCACCCAAGTGTTGCCATGCAAGCCACACTGGCTGGCAGTGATGGCAGTGGACGAGTTCATCCCAAATCTTTTATCTCCTGGGAGCTCCCATCCATAGCACAACACATCTTCCTCAGAGATCTTCCACCTCCATTAATGGCAAAGGCATTCCATATCCTCTCCTGAACCAGGTTTTCATGCTCTGAATGGCTGCCAGAAAGCATGGTACTCTGTGCACTTTCTTTGTTCCAGGCTTGGTCTAACAGATAGGATGCAACAGGAAGCCCAAGAAGACCTATATCCCTGGGGCATTCGTTGCCGGTCACCTTCCCACTACTTCCTAGCCACTCACACCTGCGAAGAGTAACAGATTTGCCAAACATGTTAGAGTCTGTTCTGCGTGGTGGCACATCAAAAAAAACCTGGGCTGTAGCAGGGGTCCAGCACAGCATAACCCTTACCTGCTGGCCTGGCTGTCCAGTTCCACAAGCTGCTCAGGTCTTCTGGGGCTGCTCTGTGGCTCTGGGGTCCTGGGGGATGTAGGGTGCTGGGAGGGTGCAGCTGGGTCTCCCTGGCCACCTCTCAGGGCTGCGGGCTTCTCCTGCCAGGTCTCTCCCACCTTGGCATCCACATTCTTTTCTTCAGAACCAGCCAAGGTGCTGAGGAAGAGTAAATATCCTTATGGAGCAAGTGCTTTGGGACCAGTCCTCCTTTACCCAATGGCTGCTGATGTCACCTCCTGTGGCCACAGTGGGCTCCTCTTCCAGAAGATGGGGAAGAGAAGAGCCCAGTATGGCCCCCACCACACAGAGACCAATCTTTCTTGTCTTTGGGAGAACCCCAGGACCACTGATCCCTTCCCACTTGACAGAGTCTGTGAGAACACATGATGACTTCAAAGAGGTTTTGAAAGACAGTCTTTCTAGCTGGAAACAAACAGTGGTATTCCTGTCCCCCTCCTCCCACTGCCATATTTCTTTTCTCCAAGATTTCCCCATTCCAGTCCATCTGTCCTGCCTAAAAAGCCTCAAGCCATCTGGTCTTCTCGCCAGGCCCTGGTGCTCAGAAGACTTAAGAACACAGGCCGCCCCACAGGGGCCCAGCTCTCTCAGAAGGAGCTTCTCTCCTAGGCTCCCCTGGCAGGCTGGGTGAGGGTGACAAAAGGGAAACAGTATCATTATGCTCGCTAATTTTCAAACAGGCTGGTGACCCCACAATAGATCACCAACACCCAAAGACTCCCAGCCAAACCAGAAATGTGACTCAGCCCCATTTGTGATCCTCGCGTGCCATCTGCTGGATGGCATGGGCAAGACAGCAGCTTAAACCATGCTGAGATCTATCTTGCCCAGGGCAGCCATTTTCCCTATTGATGGTCACATCTCCCAGGGGGCACCTCAGTCAGAGCTCTTGGCTGCAGGAAATGGCGACGCATGTGGATGCACACATGCTGAAATGTGTAGGAGCACAGCACACACACAAACAGGCGCGTTCATATTGTTGTGCCAGCTTTATTTTCACAGTTGGTAGTAATTTGTCCTTTCTTGCTAAGTAATCACAGCTATTATTATGAGTCAATCACATTTTCATCCCCTTTTTACAGATGAACAATCTGTGGTAAGGGTCCCTTTGCAGCTCATAAATGGCAATCAAAGGGTGCCTGGGTGGCTCAGTTGGCTAAGGGTCTGCCTTCAGCTCAGGTCATGATCCCAGGGTCCTGGGATCCAGCCCCATATTGGGTTCCTTGCTCAGTGGGGCGCCTACTTCTCCCTCTCCTCTCCCTCCGCCTGTCACAGAGCTGTCCACACTCACTCTTGTGACTTCTTCATTCCTTTTTCCTTGTCAACTCCCCCCTGAAGCTACTACTGCTTCCCAATATCCCAAATTATCTGTGCCTAGCATGACTATGTGCTCCTTTAAGCCCGGGAACCCACTGGGAGCTCTCCAGGATCTCAGGAATCCTAAAAGCAACCATTTGAAGCTGAAATATGTAATTTGAATGCTCTAGATATTTTATCCAGGTAGGTGAACCTTGGAGATACCGCAAAGGGAGTTTCTCCTTGGTCCGTCCCTCCAAACTTAGTCTACAGTCTCCATAAGATTACTATTAGGACAAAAAAATTTCTTAAAAGCTTCCTTTACAAATACTAGCAGGGCATGTTACCCTTCATGTTGAGCAGGTAACCTCAATTTGTCCCATCTGCCATAAACACAACTCTCATTAAAAAAAATAAATAAAGTGGAGCAAAGCAACACTTATAAAACCAGTCAGTTTTGTGGTTGGGTGTTTATAACTGACTCATGGCTGAAAATTTAGAATTAAAATCATGAGATCTCTCTTTTTCTATCTGTCTGTATGTTTATGTATATATGTATGTTATATATGTGTAATATGTTGCTATCTCTGGAAAGTATACCGAATCAACTCACAAAGTCCCTCATCTTCTATTCCAAAGACATAGAGATAAATAAGCACATATGCAAATTAAATATTCCTAAGACTTACATAAAATAAATAAATTCTAAATTTTGAATGTAAAAAATCAGTATTCTTATAAAAACTAACCCAAATGTTTTAAAAATTCAAGTTCAAAACATTTAGCTAGGTCTTTGGCAAGCAAGACTAGTTTAATATTCCTAGTTTAATAAGAACAGCTATGTCTTGTGAGTTGTCAAACTTACATATGATACAAGCACATATTTTTATTCTACTTGAGTATAATCTTCCTAAACTTAATGGGTTTACTAGCCCAGTAAGCTAGTATTACATCTATTAGATGTTTAAGATTACAAAAAAACACATTTGCTTTTAAGCAAACTGTCATTATTCTGACAAACTCTATTTCAACAGTAACTATGTTTTATGATATGTCAGCTTAAAGACAATTTCCAAGATCTATTTGGAAATTTAAAACCTTACATTCATGCTAAATTAAATTAACAGATATTCCCTAAATACCTAGATAATTTCAAAGTAAGAAAAAATAGTGCAACATTAGTTACTAAGCCTAAGTTTAAGTTTATATGCTTTTTGCTGCTTATTTTTTTTTTAGCATGGAGAGGCTGTAGATAGATTTCTTGATAAAGTCTTCATTTGTCCACATTGAAAAATTATATTATAAAAAGTATATAACTAAAAAAATTTCATGAGATATATATTCATAAGCTTTACTAGTCTATTGTAAAATGCTGGTATATGACAAACAGTTCAAAATGATCTACCTCCTACTTTTCCTTGTAAAACGGAAGTTACATTATTAATAGTTAAAAATTATAATCAATATGTGTAAATGAGACTACTAAAAATAATAACGGTAAAGGAGAACAACTTTGGGTTTTTTTGTGTTTTTTTAAAATATTTTATTTATTTATTTAACACAGAGATCACAAGTAGTCAGAGAGGCAGGCAGAGAGAGAGGAGGAAGCAGGCACCCCGCTGAGCAGAGAGCCGGATATGGGGCTCGATCCCAGGACCCTGAGACCATGACCTGAGCCAAAGGCAGAGGCTTAACCCACTGAGCCACCCAAGTGTCCAAGGAGAACAACTTTGTATGCAAGGTATTCAAATCTATTTTTGTTATATAAATATAAATATATATTTCATTATAATATATTTTTGTAAATATAAATATACTCTATATAAGTAATATATTTGTGTAAATATAAGTTTTGTCTGGTTCTAAAAATTTTGCAAGATGAAAGGTAAATGGGTATTTTTTTAATTATAAAAGGTTTATAGAAAAGGAATTTTATTTGTTGTGGTTAAAATTTACTAAAGTTTAATGAGATTATTTATGGTATTTTCAAAAAGAGCTCTAGTATCAAATATTGTACAATATAAAACTAAAATTTGGCTTTCTCTCTCTTAAAATAAGATTTTCTTGGGCTGACTGTGTGGGTCAGTCTGTTGAGCATTTGACTTTTGATTTTGGCTCAGGTCATGATCTCAGGGTCATGAGATTGAGCCCCATGTTGGGCTCTGCACTCATCATGGAGTCTGCTTGGGATTCTCTCTCTCCCTCTCCCTCTGCCCCTTCCCCCAATAAATAAATAGAATCTTTAAAAAAAAAAAAGATTTTCTTGGTTCATTGGCCTGCTCTTAATAAAAGGTTAATGGTCTTTCTTTCTTCTTCAGTAATCTATTGTGAAAAATAATGAAGGGAAACCTCATTAAAATGGAGTCAGGAGGCCAGAAGTGGGAGTTCTCATGCCTTATCACTCTTTCATGCCCTTTGCAAAACCAACAGAAAGAAGCCTATATTTTACTACTCCAGAAAATCTTCCAGAAGGAATCTTCCAGAAGGAATCTTCTGGAAGATTTTCTCCTCACCTCCTCCTCACCTGACAACACCAAGCCCATGAGAGGCTGTCACAACTCAGCTACTGAGAGGCCACTACACTTAGAAGTCCCAGATTACTCCAATGGACTTTTTGTTTATAACAAGGCCTCCCAATGTGTTTCCCTTTCTTCTATAAAAGAATATTCCTCTCCTTTGTTCTCAGACTTGGTTTTGCTATAGTTTTTGTGTCCTGAATTGCAATTCTCTGCTATTCCCAACTAAATCCATTTTGCTGGTAAAATAAATGCCAATTTTATCTTTGAGGGTAACACAATCTAAAAAGCTAAGTTTTTATGTCTTATCAAATTAATGTGTTATTTTTTGTTGACTTTATCATGTCCTCAATTATTTTTAAAATGCCTTAATTTTAAAAGAGCTAAGAGTGTTTACAATCATGTTATCTTCTATGTTTACTTAAAATTTTTGGTCACTTTGATTTAATAACCAAGTATTATTTCTCACTGTCCCATAATCTTAAATCAAATGCCCAAAACTCCTGATAACATTTGACATTTTGCCTTCCCCAAATCAAATCTGAAATATCTTTTATACTTAAAACTGACACTGGGAGGGGCGCCTGGGTGGCTCAGTGTGTTAAAGCCTCTGCCTTCGGCTCAGGTCATAATCCCAGGGTCCTGGGATCGAGCCCCACTTCGGGCTCCCTGCTCAGCGGGGAGCCTGCCTCCTCCGCTCTCTCTCTGCCTGCCTCTCTGCCTACTTGTCTGTCAAATAAATAAAATCTTAAAAAAAAACCTGACACTGGGATTTCCCAGAGGGCCCAAACAGTTTGTTCTTTCACCTTTTAACAAGAGAAGTGGTAAACTAATTATATTTATTTAATTCTGTATAAATCTTATGGGAAGCATTGTCAAATCCAAAAATAATAATAATGCTGCACCTTTCCTAAATTAAATTTTAAGGAATAAAATTTTAATGACATAAATATTTCAGAAATTATATTAAATTCCTAGGGATTTGCTAGTGCCCTCCCTGTCCATGATATTTCTCAGAGTCCTGGTGCTGCCTTGCCCAATATTAAACAATAACAGCTCAATGTTATCAGTCACAATTTCAATTATTTTTAAATGTAACTTAAATATGTTCTTACTACCATATGTTTGTTCTCTCACAGCTTGAAGCTTTCCCTTTTAAAAGGGCTACTATTGTTAGAAAAGGGCCACTAACCTTTTGTTAGAACAAGTACACTCACATGGGGAATTCTGGCTCTTTCAAATGACTCAGGAATCCATTTCACCACTTAAGTCATGTAAGAAATCCAACAAGTTTGGGATGCCTGGGTGGCTCAGTTGGTTAAGTATCTGTGATTGGCTTGGGTCATAATTTCAGGGTCCTGGAACTTGTTCAGCATGGAGTCTGCTTCTCCCTCTGCCTGCTGTTCCCCCTACTTGTGGGCGCTCTCTTGCTCTCTCTTTGACAAATAAACAATGAAGCAGTACCTTAGAGATAACCTGGCCACAACCTGGGCCAGAAGGGGTCACACACCCCACCATGCCCATGGAGCTACAAATATGGCTTTCTGACTTAACACTCCCCCTTCCCTCACTGTTCCCCCAAGTCTTATCAGTTGCCCAATTCTAGGTTCATTGCAGTTATTTAACAGTTCTGTCCATATCCATAACTACTACCCTAGTGGGAGCCACTCATCTCTTACTTGGTGGACTGGAACCACTTTGTAGCTCTTTTCCCTGCCTCCACTCTTCCCAATTCCAGTTCATTCTTCACACTGACTTAACTCTAAGTCACAACTCTGACCATATTACTCCCTTGCTTAAAACTTTTCTGGCTCTGTATGTTGGAATGTAAAATGGTAGAAAACAGCCACTGTGGAAGATAGCATGGTGGTTTCTCAAAAAAAAATAAACATATAATTAATTACTACATGATCCAGCAATTCCATTTCTGGGTATATACCCAAAAGGACTGAAAGCAGGATCTCAAAGAGATATATGTACACTTATGTTCATTGCAGTATTATTCACAATGACAAAAAGGTAGAAGCAGCCCAACTATCTATTGAAAAATGAATGGATGAACAATATGCAATGTGTCAATATTAATCAGCCTTAAAAAGGAAGGATATACTGACATATGCCACAACATGGATGGACCTTGAAGACATTAGGTTAACTGAAAGACGCTAGTTACAAAAGGACAAATACTGCATAATTCCACTTCTATGAGGAACCTAGAGTAGTCAAATTTATAGAGATAAGAAGTAGATTGGTGGCTGCCAAGAGCTGGGCAGAAGGGGCTAGGGAGTTATTTCGTGGGGAAAGTGTTTCAATTTCACAAGACAGAAAGCGTTCTGGAGATTGGTTGCATAACAACATGAATGTACTTAATGCTACTGAACTGCATACTTTAAAATGGTTAAGATACTAATTTTATGTTGCAAGAATTTTAAAACAATTTTTTAAAAAACTTTCCTGACTTCTCTTTGTCCTCTGGAGAAAGCCAAGTCCTCGTTAAGGCATGAGAATCTGACCATGCCCATCTGTGAACATGTGGCTTTTGTCCTTTATTAGATTGATATGGTGTGTTGGTGCCCCTAAGACCGCCCCCAGGGTCAGTGATTCACTAGGAGGACTCCCAAGACTCAGCGTATAGTCATCCTCAAGGCTAAGATTTATGACCATAAAAGGATACCAAGCAAAATCAGTGAAAGGAAAAGGCAGTGTTTTCATTATAGCCCAGGATTATTATTGGAGACTGGTCACATAGGCACTTTCTGCCTGGCATGTACCAAAATTCCCAACTCCCAGGAGGCAAGCAGAGATTCAGCATAAAGTACATTGTTTGTACTGGTTATCCAGGTGGTCAGCCTTATATCTTATCATTTAGGGAAAGGTTCACATAAGTGTAGAGAACCATTTACCTTTTCAAGTTCCCAGAGGCACATCTTACAAGCTGCATGAACTACAGCCATATCAAACCACAGGGTGCTCCTCAAGCATGCAGCACTGCCATCTACCCTTTAGCACAGGAGATTCCCTTTACTCTTGGAGTCCTCCTTCACCTGCTCATGAACTTCTTCAAGAGGAACATTAACTGTCACCTCTGTGAAGCCTTCCCTGACTCAATGAGGCCATCCAAGTCACATACTCCTACTATGCTGCCATTATACCTTATCCATACCTCCTGGAGGTCAGGGATCAAATCTTATTTGTCAGCATCCCCAGTGCTTAGTACATGAGCTAGGAGTCACTAAGTAAAATTTGGTTTAATTATAGGTGTGGCTCATTAACTCACAGAAAAAATCAAGGAGCCCACATTACTCTGTATATTCCTTCCACTGCCCCCCAACCTACATTTGCACTCATCCTTCCCTTCCATCTCTAAGACAGAGCCATCTCCTTCCTTCCCAAGGCTTTAGAACCTACTACCCTAAGCCCTTACCATAAATTCAGTGATCCTTCACCTTTGGGCCTGCTCACTCTTCAAATATCAAACTCTCTTTACCCAGAGTGTATTTCCTCACATGGGCACATAAGCATACACTCTAGAAAGCCTTTACCATCATCCTGTAGCTGTATTTATCTGCTCACCCATCCAATCTCCATCACTTCCTGGCCAACATTTTAGAAAGAGTTGTACCTGCACCAACTGCACCACTTCACTGCCCACTTCTTCCTCATTCCATCATAAGTTAACCATACTTTTTCTGCTCTCCCAATCTGCCCCCTTACTAAGGCAGCCATAAACTCCATTTTACCAAATCTGTGCACTTGTTGAAGGGTCTGCAGCATACTGGAAAGTTAGCTCAGCCTGGCTTGGTTTCTATGATGGTACTCTTTCCAGGTTCTTTCATTTATCCAAAACCTTCCTTCTCGGTACCCCTCTTCATGTCCTCTTCTGCTGTAAGACCTTTCAATATTACTATGTAGAATTCTGACCCATCTGTCTTTCCCTCTCATTTTTACCTTTTTCACTGTAAAGACTCACAGTTTTAGGGGACCAATAATTAAACCTCTTTTTTCGATAAAAAAAAAGAATGGAAAATGGAGATAAATGTTAGCCAATGAAGCAGATGGCTTTACGTGTAGAGCCAAAAGGAAGGATCCCCTTGCATCCTTGAACCACAGGTCCTTACTCACCCAGCCAAAGCCTGGCTGGATAATTAGCCCTGGGGATTGTAGACAGAAGCAAAGAATTCAAGGGGAACCTTCTTGGCTGTATATCTGAAGCCATCTGCTTCCAAATACAGGGAGAATTACTGGACCAACTGGATTTATATAGTTCCTATTCCTAATTTGGCAACCAATAAGCCATTCTTCCCCAAGAGAAGAGGAAGAGGTAGGGAGGCTAATAGTATAAACAAGAGACCAGGGAAATTCCATATTCATTAAACAAAAATGAAACTGACATTAATAATATTAATATGTTATATTCATCATGAACAGACCAGACATAACTTGTAGGAAGATTCCCTCCAGCTGCCATGTGGACAATCAGGCCAGGGGATATAAAGTAAGATGATATAGGAAACCAGTTAGGAAACTGCTCAGCCAAGGGAAGGATGATAAGGCCACAAGTCTTGCTGTCTTATAAAAGGTACAGATGAAGGGAAGTGGGAACCAAGGCTCTCCCAAAATTTTGGGATTGGTCAACTGGGTGTATAGTAATGGTTCCAAACTGAGAGACAGCAAGGAAGTTGGGGAGAGGTACCATACTGAGATATGATAAAGTCATTTGAGTTATGCTGAATGTAAAGTGCCTGTAGGGGATCTGGATAATGATGTCTAGTAGGCTATTGAGTAAACAGGTCTGGGGCTGAGTGAAGATTATACTAGGAGATAGAGTGGATGAGGTTGCCTAGAAAATGTGTTATTATTCAATCTCTCTCTCTCTCTCTCTCTCTCTCTCTCTCTCATTTTCTGATGGTGCCATTTTATACATGCAAATAATCCTCATCCTACTTGGGACCCCCACCCTGGGATGCCCTCCTGCTCCACATCAGAAATTAGCCAGGGCTTCTTACCTCTGAGTACACATAACCGCTTCTATCACAGTCCCTATCCCAGTTATTTGCAGCACAGGAAGCCCCTCAACACTGCTTCACACCTAGGGAGTCACCATCACAACTCCACTCACGGGGCAGGATTTTGAGCACCTGGGTGTGTGAGTGCCAGGCACTGGCATAAACATGGGGTAAGTGTGGATCCCACCAAGGGTGCCTGGGTAGCTCATTTGGTTGAATGCTCAACTCTTAGTTTCAGCTCAGGTCATGATCTCATGGGTCATGAGATCGAGCCTTGCATTAAGCTCCACATGCAGTGGGGAGTCTGCTTCAGGATTCTCTCTCTCCGCTCTTCTCTCTCTCTCTGTCTCTGTGTGTGTTTCTCTCTCTAAAATAAATAAATAAATCTTTTTAAAAAAGTGGGTCCTAGGGGCACCTGGGTGGCTCAGTGGGTTAAAGCCTCTGCCTTCGGCTCAGGTCACGATCTCAGGGTCTTGAGATCAAGCCCCACATCGGGCTGTCTGCTCGGCAGGGAGCCTGCTTCCTCCTCTCTCTCTGCCTGCCTCTCTGCCTACTTGTGATCTATCTGTCAAATAAATAAATAAAATCTTTTTTTTAAAAAGTGGGTCCTATCTGGATCATGGCCCCTGACAAAGTTTCAGCTCAGGCAGGCCATGGCCCAGCACAACATAACCCTTACCTGCTGGCCTGGCTGTCCAGTTCCACAAGCTGCTCAGGTCTTCTGGGGCTTCTCTGTGGCTCTGGGGTCCTGGGGGATGCAGGGTGCTGGGAGGGTGCAGCTGGGTCTCCCTGGCCACCTCTCAGAGCTGCGGGCTTCTCCTGCCAGGTCTCTCCCACCTTGGCATCCACATTCTTTTCTTCAGAACCAGCCAAGGTGCTGAGGAAGAGTAAATATCCTTATGGAGCAAGTGCTTTGGGACCAGTCCTCCTTTACCAATGCCTGCTGATGTCACCTCCTGTGGCCACAGTGGGCTCCTCTTCCAGAAGATGGGGAAGAGAAGAGCCCAGTATGGCTCCCACCACACGGAGAGTCTGTGTCCTCTTTGGAATGACCCCAGCACTACTTCTCCCCTTTCCACTGACAAAACACAAAGCTTGAATCTCTGATGCTTTTGCCACCCCCTGAATCTGGCAAGGAGAAAGTGGCTTCTCAGCTATTCTACACTTCAAGATATTTGGGAGATCTTTCTTCCTCCTGGACCTCATGTCACACCTATGCTTGAACATCCTTACCAACTGGTTACCAGTTACCTTTAACCCTGAGACTTTTTATTCATAGAACTTAATCCCATTATGGGTATGCTCCCTGCCTTCAAGCTGAAATAACAAAGGGAGCAGTAGACATAGTTTTTGGAATATGTCCTGAAAGCAATGTGATTCTTCAGCCTCAAGTGACATGAACCAAAGTACCCTAAGCAGGGATAATAAGATTCTTACCACTACCAGCTGCCCAGGAAAATGTGCAGGCAAGTAGATGTTGTCCCGCTCTATGCTGCTTCTATCCTGATTGTCTGTTGCAGTCCAGCCAGATGCCAAAAGTGGTCTTCTCAGATAATGCCAGTCCTTTAGCCAGCAGGATACCCTGATGCACCCACCTTTCCCCTACTTGTGACATATATGCTTGAGTGAAAGATAAACCTAGAAGGCCTAGAGAGCTTGTTTCCTGCCTCTGTAAGCTCTGAACTAGCTTTGCCACGGATTCAACCAGAATCCTGTCCCATCTCCTGTCCTTCACAAAATTACGGTAACAGAGATTGACTCCATCAATTTGTGAATTACGTCCAAGAATCTCTGCAAAGAGTAATTTGGGGGTCCACTACAACACAAAGACAGGTGGATGAATAAGGTTTCTTTGTCCTAGGCCTCAGTGTAAAGTCAGTACAATTAGAGGAGGTGTAATTCATCTGGCCTATAAAAAGGAAATCTCAGTGAAACAGTCATAGGAGAGATGTCTTCTATGCTCCTAACGAATTGCCTGGAAATCTAGTGTTTAGAGATAGGCAAAGTAATACTTCTAGCTGTAACTAGATCAAAGATTCAGTACATTAAATGGAGCTTCTGTCTATTTTGTACACAATCGCACTCCTCACATGGAAGATAATACCCCCTTCCACTTTTACAGTACCTCCAAAAGACTCCTCTGCTGGTAAATAATGGTTGTTCACAGGAAATACATGTGCTTAAGGTTTACCTGTTCCTCGTATAGAAAGAACATAAATGTGGAAACCCGAGGCTTGCAACATAACAAAGAGGAAAATTCTATGTTTTAGATGTAAAAATACCAAAGTTTGGGAGGGGATGAACTACTCTGTGTCCTATTAAAAGTAATCAGGTCAATAAAATTGTATAGGGGAACACCAGCCAGCTTTCCCAGTATTTTTTAAATAGTTCTGGTAAAAGGAGGTATTCCTTTGGGGCTGCTTTATTTAGGTTTGGCGTTTTTATAAAAGGGAAGTTTGACATAGTACTTTGTGCCAGGGAATGTCCTGGCACTCTACACATACTCTACACAAACAAACTCACTTAACCCTCACAACAGCCCTGAGAGGTAGCTATTACCACTATTCTATAGGTAAGGAAATTCACAGAGTGTAATAGGAACAAACTTAGCATGTTTGACTCCATATTGCTTCCCATTTTCCTTGCTACTATGACCTATAGCTTAGAAACTCCTGTTTAGCACTGCATGTAGGCATGCTACACCTATGTTTTGCAAAAAACACTCTTTACCCAAAACTTACCTCACCAAGGAGATAAGTAGGTATGCTCAGAAATGACTATGTTAAGATTTACAGGAACAACATGACCAGATTGCTGTAAACAAAGATAAACTGACCGAGTACATAGAAGTTATAAAACCTTGCACTGGGATACCTACAGATGCTAGTAACCTTTTAATTCCACCCCTTCCTGCTTTGCTCTTCAGCTAACTTTCTTTTGACGTTTTTAAGAAGCTCACATTTCATGCCAAGAGGAGACAGTTCCTTAGATAACAGTGTACCATCTCCTTGGTTTGCTGGCTTTCTGGATAAAGTCACTTTTCTTACGCTAACATCTTGCCTCTTCACTTACTGGCCTGTCCTGCAGTGAGCAGAATGAGCCTGGAGATGGGAAAGATGCCCAAGGCCACACAGTGAGTAAGTGATAGAGCTCCTGCAGGATCTCCTTGCCCACCCCTATCTCTCTTCCCCACACAACTCTTGGAAATTAAGCTGCCAGAACCCCAGAGCCCTCCAGACAGATCCGCCCAGGTGATCTCTCATGGATGGAGGATTGGCTGCCCTCCCCGTGTGTCCACAGGCCCTTCCTTCGGGAGATCAGTGACCGGAAACAACCAAGGCCAGTGCACCCCGCCAAACAGGCTGGGGCCACAAGAGCCCCTTTCGGTTCCTTGCGGGCACCGAGCCCGCTCGCTTTCTGCCGCCTCTGCCTGGACTGCGGCGATGGTCCACACGGGGTCCGAGGGGCCTGCAGCAACCCCAAGGCCGGTGACACCAGGCCCGCGGCGCCAGGAGGGACTGTGGGAGCCCGGGGCGGCCCAGACTGATTCCCGGCCCATTTCTGGTCCTCGCGCGCCATCTAGCGGCAGGAACCAGCACGGCAGAAGGAGACGCTACACTGGGGCCTTCGCAGCCTTGGACAGCCATTTCGCTTTCGCGATGGTCGCATTTCCCGATAGGCACTGCGACCCGAGCTCCTCAGGCAGGAAATGGCGGTGCGCGCAGGCGCACACAAACTGCGGCGCGCTCGCCCCGCCGCGCAGGCGTACACAAGACGGTGTCGCCCTCCACTATGGTGGGCGCGCACCAATCAGAAGCGCACGCGCGAAGCCGGCAATGATTCTCACCCCTGACTGGATAAGAAAATAAACTGTGATATTTTAAAGATTTGAATGCTGTAAGCCACCGAACAACAATTAAATCTAGGGGTGCCTAGGTACCTCAGTAGGTTAAGCAACTGTCTTCAGCTCAGGTCATGATCCTGGGGTCCTGGGACTGAGTGGAGCATGGGGCTCCTTGCTCAGCGGTGAGTTTGCTTCTCCCTCCGACCTTCTCCCTCTCGTTCTCTCTCTCTCTCTCATTCTCATTCTCTCTCAAATAAATACATAAAATATTTTAAAAACCAATTAAATCTAAACCTCTGCATGGGGCTCAGGAAGTTTTTGGGTTTTTTTTTTTTTAACTTTGCTGGTGATTCTCAAGTGCAGCCACAATTTTCTCTGTTGTCATATTGCATAATAAAAAGAGAGATCCTGCCCCATGTTTGGGGAATATTAGATGAGATCATGCAGACGGGGTGCTTTACACTTTCACTACCTAAGACTTACTGGTTCTGGATCTTGAGAATCTGCTTCACACAACAGATTTCGTAAAATGACTTTTTGAAGTTCTTCCTGTAGTGTTGTTTTTAGAGGCTCTTGCATTGGAACTCAGCTTTGCCACTTGTAAGCCCTTGGGCAAGTTACTTAACCTTTCTCTGCTTGTTTTCCTAGCTTATTCATTTTATGGGGTTGCTAGAAAGATTGTAAAGCATCCAGCAGAGCACACTATAGGTGTCAGTTACTGTGTTCACTGTGTTAACTGTCAATGCAATTTGAACCCAAAAAGCCACATAATAGGGCTTCATGCCTGATAGCTTACGAAAGCCCTGCTCTATCTCCTGCTCTATGTATGGTCCCTGTCACTGGCTAGGCTCCAGCCACTCTACTGTATCCCACTGCAAGATTTGTCTACAGTTCTCTATCTGCAATTCTTTTCTCCTTGATATTCCTAGAATTGGTTCCTTTTCCTCCTTACAGGAACTTGCCTGAGTTACCCCATGTAAATAATAGACTTCTTCACTGCCACCACTCTGTATCAGCACCCTGGCTGTTTCATTCAGAGCACTGTTCTTCCCACATGGCACAGATACCTAGGTTCCAGACCTTTGTTCTTCCTTCTAATTAGGTGCAAACCTCACAGGATTGTGGGGAGCACTGTATAAGACACAGTGAGTTGAGGGCTGTGCACACATTAGGTGACCCAAAGTTAAGTGGTTGTTGTGGTCATTAACAATATCTGGTATTAAACACCAATCAGCTTCTTCTATTCAACCACTCCCTGACAAAGACCCTCAGTACTAGCCACACTCAACTACTTATAGTGCCCAAGAAATAGCAGGCTGTTTGGAATCCTTTGCATATCCTGTTTCCTTTGCTTAAAGGACCTCTATTCACCTTTCAAGATTTGGCTCAAAAGCCACCTAACGCATGAAGCTGCCCCCCATTCCCCTACTTCCCCATAATGTATAGTTGCAGTCTGGGCCAGGCTTTGCCTCCCTTCAGCCATATCTGTGTGATCGAGCCTCCAGCACAGGGTAGGTGCCATTTGAATGATTGTTTATTGAAAGAGTGGGTGATCCTGATTATGGAAGACTTCCCGGCTGCAGGCAACAAGGTGTAGTGGAAAGCTTTGTGGCCCCAGAGGCAGAAGCCAGAGGGCTCTAGCTGGGGCTTCAGCTCCTGCCACATGCTTCAGACCAGCTCACAGGCCTTGCTGGCCTCACCTTCCAGGCTAAAGGCTAACACATACCTGACTTGCTCTCTCCACCTAAGAAGCTCAGCACTGTTGTCTGATGCCTTACCCCTTCAGGTGTGCCTCTCTGTCCTCCAGACCTGCTGGATTGTCACTCTTCTGGTCAGCTGGTCCAGCAGAGGCCAGAGTAGTACTGGAACGGAGGGAGAAAGCACACATGCCTACTGAGGCCTCAAACCAAAGGAGACTGGAGTCCCTTCGCAGCTGTCTTCTCACAGGGGAGGTGGAACAATATCTGGCAGTAAAGGGTGGCATCTCCCTAACCCTTAGCACCTGAGTTCAAGATCAAGCACTGCTCCTGATCAGCTCTTGGCTTTGGGTTCTGGTATCCTTGCCTGACCTATATCTCCTGGGACTGTGTGGGAGTACAGGAAGATTGCTCTTAGTGAATGTTCCACACACCCACAGCAAACTAGACACTCCTACTGGTGGACAATGGATGAAATAGGGCAAAAGCCTGCTGTGTACGGATGTACAACCCCTTACCATTGCCCTTTAGCATCCCTGGACCCATATGCCCTCCTCGACCACTTCCATTTGCTTCCTGCGACTGAGCCTCCTAGTACTGGTTGGCTGTCCCTGGGATTCCTCCTCCTGACTTCTGCTTGCTGGGTTGAGCTTCAGTCCCAACAGGAGGGTCTCTTCCCAAGCTCTGTCTCCCAGTGCCATCCCTTCTGCTACCTCAGCTTGGGTCCTTGTGGGTAGGTACTAGGGTTACAAGGCTGAGAGCTGGCACCACACACACACATTCTGATCATTCAGGAGATGGGGGGGGAAGTCAGCAGCTAAGCAGAGTCTATGGAAGGAGTCCAAGTTTGGTCTGGAATCAGGACTTTGTGTCTGTATGTCTATTTCCTCCCAAAATGATGGCTTCCATCTCCAACAGATGATGAGAGCTGGAGGGCTGTTCAAATAGCTGCTCAGGGCATAATACTCACTTAGAGCCCACAGCTGCCTGACACTGGGGCAGTATATGCTCTCTGAAGGCACATTGCCTACATTCAAATCAGCACTTTGCTAACTCCCAGCTATGTGATCTTAGACATATCACTTGACTCCTCTGAGCCTCAGTTTGGTCATCAGTGAAATGGGGATGATAACTGTGTCTGCCTCATAAGTTTTCCAAGAATAATACATGAATTAATATATACCAAGTACTTAGAATGATGCCTAAGCCGTATCATGTGCTAAATTGCTTCTGTTATTATTACTGGGGCCTGTGGCCATTTATAGAAGCAGCATCCCTCTGCAGTTCATCTGTATCCATCAGCTTGATACAGACTGAGTGAGTGGGTTGCTGAATTACCCAGTCTTCCCGGGGGTAGGTTGCATTCTTTGTCTCTCTGTAAATCAGGCAGGTTGATGCTCACAGCATGCTGAGCAGTCAGAGCTCACCTCATCACCTATGCAAGCCTACACTCATGTTTGTTCTCAAATCCGTTTATCCCAGTTGTACGTACAACCATAATTACTAAATTCAATTATTCATAAAAGTGAATGGGGGAGAAAAGTGAGTGGAAAAGGCGTGGTTCTTTTCTGCATAAGAAATAACATTTTCTGGGACACCTGGGTGGCTCAGTTGGTTAAGCATCTGCCTTCAGCTCAGTTCATGATCCCAGGGTTCTGGGATTGAGTCCCACATCAGGCTCCTCACTCAGCAGGGAGCATGCTTCTCCCTCTGCCTGCCACTTCCCTTGCTTGTACGCATGCACACCCTCTCTCTCTCTCTCTCTCTCTCTGACAAATAGATAAATAAAATCTTTAAATGAAAAGAAAGAAAGAACATTTTCTGGGGTGCCTGGCTGGCTTAGTTGATAGAACATACAACTCTTATCTCAGAGTTGTAAGTTCAAGCCCCACATTAGGTGTAGAGATTACTTAAAAATAAAATCTTAAAAAAAAGAAACAACATTTTCCTTGGAAATATAATAACAGGAAGTTTCTTGAAAATCATAGTCAAAATAAAGATAGGTAAAGCAACATAAAAAACTCTTGAATCTTGAAAAGTTAAAAGGCATAAAAATCTAGACAATTCTTCAGATTATTTTGTAAGGTAACTTGATATTTGGCTTCACTTTAAAGAAAATGAAAGCAGAAAGCAAAGACTTCATTTTATGAAGGTGTGTAAGTAAGAAGGGTAATCTAGATGAATATACAAACATGAAGCAGAAGTCTACAACAGCAACCAGCAAATTCATTTAATAGTACAACCATGCTGGCCAGCACACAGTGAGGTAGTCTGCAAGTACTGTGCTTTCAGACAGCCCTCCCCACTAATGGCACCTCAAAGAGCCAGGGCCCCAGCCCAGTGGCCTTTCCTTGCAACTGCTGAAGCACAGTGGCAGGGCAGATCCTGGCTTTGTCATTCTTCTTTGTCCATTTGCTCTGAGCCATACGGGAGCTAGCACAGCTTGGAGTTGAACTATCTGGGCCAACATCAGCATTCCCATCCTTTGTCCCCAAGAATGACTCATGCTTGGCTTGGAACCACCTGAGGACAGGTGGGACCTTGCCATTTCCTGAATCACCTGAGAAAGCAGCTCCTGACTCCACCCAGGTCTAGGAATTTGAGCCCAGCCAGACATGCTTGTCTTCTCAGAGGGGCTACTGCTTTTCCTCTCACTGAACCACGGAGCATGACTGGCCAGGAAAGGCTGGTGGGGCAGGAAAAGGAGATTTGGGGCTTCTGGAAAGGAATGGAGAAAGCAGCGATGAAGGACCTTCTTCAGCTTCAGTCCTCAGAGCTCAGCCAAGAAGAAATAAATGACCATCATTTGGTCATTTTTTTGTTTAGTTTGTCCCTTCATTCATTCCCCACACATTCATCCTACCTCCTGATGCCTGCCCAAGAAGGAGCTGGGCCTCCAGCTGCAAGGGGGCCCTTATGTCTGCTCTGGAGGATCTTGAGAGCCAATGGCAGAAGGTAGACAGAACAAAACTCAAGCATGGGCAATTCTCTTAAGTGGAAAGCCCAGGGACAAAGGATGTGGTGGCAGCAACTGAAGAAGCATTCTATAAACAGGACTATGGGAAATGACAGTGCTCAGTCCCCAGCAACCCAAGCAGTTCTGGCAGCTTGACCCTGGCTTGTCACCAGAGACAGAGAATCAATAAGTTTGGGCCACCTGCCTCCCCCAAGCAGCTTACCTTCCTCTCTCAGAGCCAATGTCTGCTCCAGCCAAGCCTTCAGGTAGGAAGCCCATGGCTTTGGATCCCACACTGCCATCACTTGACTGTGCACTTGACCTGTTTTGGGAAGAGAAGCATTTGCTGACTCTGATTAGGTTTGATCTAATATAACTAAGATGTCTTGAGAGCAAGCCTCAAGGACTAGAAGCCCCGGCTCTCGGCTGCCACCCTGTGCTGCTCTAACTAGAGCCAACCTGACATTAGCAAGTATTTCTGCTTTTCTTCCAAACCTGATGGACTGGGAGCAAGCGTGGAGCCAAAAAAACAAAAACAAAAACAGAACAAAGTGGCAACTCAGGAGAAGGCTGGCACAATGGAGGGATCAATGACTGACAGAACAAGGGGCAAGGCATTTGGGGTCACTAATTAACCATAGAGCCCAGGGCATAAACAAGATCCCCAAGACATCCTGGATTCCCTTCCCTCGTTTCCATGGCCAAGTCTCCACTGGGGGTCCAGAACTCCACACCGAGAAAATGGTGGCAGGCAGGCAAGGTTGTGGCTCTTATCCATCACTGGCTACTAGTATCTCAGAAGCCAGAGAAGAAATGTCTAACTCTCAGCCACTGCTCACCACACCCAGGCTTCCCTGGTCTGTCTTAGAGGACAACTGAATGAGATGGTCACAGGATGGCTGGGCACAACCACCCCTTCTGGACTCACCATCTCCAACTCTGCCTCCCAACTTTGCCAGCCTCTACTATGTCTCCCTTTAACCACAGGTCATCCTGGAAGTCCATGCTAGATGTTCTGTTGAGGCCCATGTACTCTTTGGTCATTGACTACCCTAAACTGATGACTTGGCAGCCTTGTTTGCCCTGGCCATCAGCAGGACTGCTTTCAATGGGGACAAAGCCACAGTAAAGATAGGCCAAGGGCTGGGGTGGGGGTGGTCTGGCCTAGAGATTTGTCCAATTCTGCAACTAGCTCCCTGAGGGAGGCGCCTGCCCCTCTCCATGCCTCATGCATTCCTTCATTCATTCTTTCAACAAATATTCACTGAGGACCTGCACTGCCTCAGACACCGGGGACACAATGGGGAGCTGGACAGTTCTGGTCCCAGCTCTATCTATTGACCTTAGACCAAATGCCACATGGGCTCTATGTCCCTGCACTACATTACCTTTCAGGGTCTAGACTGGGGCTCTTGCAGGCCTCCTCACCAACCAAGTCTCTCTTGGCCTCTCTAGGGCTGGAGGCTTCTTTGTCTTTGGAGCCTGGGGAAGAACTATGGAGGAAAGAAATGCAAGTTAACCACCCAGTAGCCACCCACACTCAGATGAAGGCAGTTAGCTCATCCCTAAATGCCAACTGTCTCCAAGGAACTTAAAATTTGATATTGTAGGACTGGCCAATTCTCAAATTCTCATTACTAATGAGAATTTTGACTGTTGACTGAAGGTCAGACTCCATTCTCATGATTCTGCATACATTAATCCTCCACATAAACCCCAGGATATGCACACTGTATTTGTCCATGTCTACTTTCTAGATGAGTGAATGAGGGCACAGAGAGCCCAAGCATTTTGCCCCAAGTTCCCCAGGTAACAAGGGGAAGAGCTAAGATTTGAACCCAAATGGTTCAAATTAGTCCAGAACTCTGCAACCAGAGTTCTGGACTATAATTCTCCATGACATTAAGACTGCTCCTAACCTCCTAATTCAACCTCCCTCTGTTCTCTCTGACCTAGTGGGACACCTCCAGCTTCCTTCCTCCATCTATCTGTCATAATTCTGTGACACCATCTCCTACCTCCCTTGCCATACCTTCCCAGACCCCTTCACCTTTTCTCCTCTTCTGCCCTGTAATTTTGGTGTTCTCAGCATTCCTTTCCATGCCCATGCTCCACCACCCTGCCCACCTCCTCTGTTCCCATGGCATCAACTGCTACCTTCAGAACACTGGCTTCCACTTGTTCCGACCTCTCTGTGCTCCTGACCCATAACTCCAATGCAATGCCTACAGGCTGCCCTCAGGGGGGGATGACCAGGTAGTTGCCACACAGGGGTCTGTGCTCAGCCTGCTGGCCCTTCTCTCCTTGACTCCCTTGACACTGTGCCCCATGTAAACACTGACATTGAATCCCATTGTTTCACTTTAATCTGTCTGCACATAACATGGAGATTTCTTGAGCCCTAACCTCTCTCCAAAACCTCAACTACAAACCCTCAAATACCTCCTGGCAATTTGCATTTGGATGCCCACAAGTAAAATCACATATTCATTTAAAAATACCAAGTATTTATATCTCCCCTTCTTGCCCCTTCACCCTGGTCCCCAGGAGTGTACTGAAGTATGGAGCAAAAGGCATACAGTGGGAGTCAAGCAGCCTTGGTGGGAGTCCTGAATCTGCCTGTTCTTGGCCGTGTTACCTTGAGCAAGTTACTTGACCATTCAGGGTCTCAATTTCCACATCTATTAAATGGACACAGTGACTGCGTTTACATCCTGCATGGGGATACCTGCTAGGCTGTTGGGGCAGGGTAGAGCTTGGTGAATTCTAGCTTTCCCTCTTTCTTCTTCCCCCAATTTGATTCTCCCATTGACAAGTGGGAGATCAATGGGTTGTTGTAACTTTGCCTCTCCCAGACAAAGCACCAGAAGGCTTGTGGGTTCTGGAAACAGAAGACACACCAGGGATGTTAACTGGAGGCAGCCTGACTTCCTCCTACATCTCTTGGGGTCACTTTGCCTTTGTTTCTCAGAGATTGGTCACCTTAGGGAAATCAATAAAGCAGCTTTCAATATTGCCTTATTAAAGAAATCATTCCAGTAACAAACACTCCTGCATTTCTGTTCTGGTCCAAAGGGAATGTATGGAACACTTAACTGCAGGTGCTCAGAGTTCTTGGGGAACAATGATCTATGAGTGGACAACTGTGCACCGGCAGGATTTTCCCCAGGGTGCTGGAATAACTACTTCTGCCTTTTAGAAATCTCACCCAGGTAGAGATGTGGAATGTCTAGAGATGGGGCAATAGAAAAATAAGAATAGGAAATATCCCTAAAGTAAAATGGGTAGGACTCAGTGCCTGACTGGGGTGGGGATGTGGAGGAGGAGTCAGAGAGGAGAGTAAAGGGAACTACAAATCCATCAGGTCTCATCTTGGATGCCACTTCTCCCAGGTAGCCTTCCCTTAACCATCCCCACCTCTAGCTGGTGACAGGCCCCTGCTTGGAGCTCCCACTGCTGTAGTGGGCATACACTCTGGCCTCCCTCCCGAGACTCTGGGCTTCATGAGGCAGGGTCTCAGTCTGACTCCTTCACAGCTGCCTTCTAGGCCCTGGTACAGGGGTCAGGTGTGCATCAGGAACTCAGCAAACGGTAGCTGACTGAAGAGCTAAATGAATAGGATTCCGCCCTTCACTTGTCCCTTTCAGAGAGAATTGGCCCCTCCCTGCTCAGATCTCCCCTTGCCCCCACCCCATCTTCCCTGGAGCCCAGCCCCTAGCAAACCCTGCAAGCTTCCCCCCACCACCCCACCATCCTGCCTGCCTGTTGCATGACTCTCTGCCTCCTATCTCAGGGCAAGGAGTAGGCCCTCTGTGATCCCTGATGGTTGTGGTCCCCCTGTCACTCACCTTCCCCAGCACCGTGTGCATCAGATGGTTAACATTTCTGGCCAGGGGGCAGTCACCCCTGGGGTGGAAAGAATGAGATGGGGGTAGGGGACCCAGGTTGACCATGTCTCTTACCAACCAGCCCCTTGCCCTGATCATTTGTATCCCTTCCCTACTGACCCCATCTCTAAAATGGCATGGGAGGAGCCCAGCAGGGCCCCATACCTCATTCCTTCCAGGTCTGGGGCCATCACGCGGAATCCTGGTCCAGGTGTCATGATCTGCAGGTGGACAATCTCCTCACCTCTTGTACTGTAGCCAAGGAAGAGAGCCAGGGAGTTGCTGGTAAGAAAAGCCTTCCCGTTTCCCAACTGTGCCAGGGGTCCAAAGGCATTCTCCCTCAGGAGCCTCCTGGCTAATGCTGTGGGACACTCAGACCCATTGCCTTTTTTCTCCCCCTTGTCTCCTCTTTGGCCTTAAGCTTTCTTGGTGCTACAGTTGAGTGTGGGCCACTGACCTCCAAGCCCCAGAGGAAGGAGAGTGAGACAAACACCCCTTTACCAATCTCCCACCCACGAGCCCAGACCCCCTTAGGCATAGCAAAGGGCCTTCTGGGTGGCAATGGGACCACCCAGCTCCAATGCTCTGTCTGTAGCTGCTGCCATGGATGTGGTCCCTCTGCAAAGTCCAAAACGGCTATTTGTGAGGCCAGTGGGAATTCTGTATATATGGACTGACGGGGACTGATGCCCAACAAGATACTCTGGAAACCTACAGACCAAATTTGGAGTGTGAGCTGATGGGTGTAGGATATCAGGGACTTGGGGCCTGAAAGCAAGTGACCAGGTGCCTGTGAGCTAGAGGTGGGGGAGGAAAAGGTGGAGGCTGCCAGGGTGAAGGCTGGGAGGCAGGTAGTCTTCACTTTGGGTGAACTAGTCACCTTAGAGTTGATTCTGACATCTAGCTCCAACCTAAACTAGGAGGCCTTAAGAGAACTGGGTCAGTGGGCTGCTTGCTTATGTCCCTCCTGGAACTTGGCTGAGACCTAGCACACTGGAGATGACAAGAGGGAAATGGAAGGGCTTCCAGGGACAGGGTGCCTGGTGCACAAGGGCAGCTCTGATCTCTGTGTCCTCCCATGATAGCAATGATGACAGCATAAAGCACGTGGCTGGGACACACCCCACTTGAGAACATCATTGACAAATAAAAACATACTTCTTCACTGGTGTTGTCATGTCAGAGAGGAAATAGGAACAAAGTATCACCCAAGCCTGTCCAAGCTGGTGCTTCTCCTTCAATGCCTTCCTCCTTCTTTGTCATCCCCTTGAGCAATTCCTTCTTGAAGACCCCACTCAAATGGCACCCCTTCCAGGGAGGCTGTTATGGGTTGCATTGTTGCTCCTAAAAGATATGCTGAAGTCCTATCTGGTATCTGAGAATGTGCCTTTATTTGGAAATTGGGCCACTGCAGATGTAATTAAGATAAGGTAAGATCATACTGGAAAAGAGAGGGTCCGAATTCGATATGACTGGGACATTTGTACTCAGACACATGGAAGGAATGGGCCACGTGAGAATGGGCATCTACAAACTAAGGACCAACAAGGATTGCCAGCAATACCGGAGGCTAAGAGAAACGCCTGGAACAGATTCTTCCTCAGAGCCTTTGGAGGAAACATACAGCCATAATGACACTTTGATTTAGGACCCCTGAACTCTGGAGCTGTGAGAGGATAAGTTTCTGTTGTTTAATCCACCCAGTTCATGGTAACTGGTTACAGCAGCCTCAGCAAATTGGTACAGAGACCTTCCAGCCTCCCTTTTCCTGCAGCAGCCCACCAGTCCCACCCCCTTACCAGAGCTTCAGCCACAGATTGCTCCAGTTCAGTCTTAAGTCCTCAGCTAGGCTGAGAGCCGCTGGAGGTCATGGGCGCTCATCCAGTGTGGCCCCAGCTGCCTGTGGCATTTAGAACTTGGGGCAGCCTCACGAGGTCAGTATCACTACTCACTATTGTATACATGAGGACGCTGAGGCACAAGTGGTTAAAGTACAAGGCCTTGTGCCAGAAGCTTTACTATTACTGCTCTCCAGTTTGTCTGCCAGGCAGCACGCTGGGGCACAGCCTACAGGCCCTGCCATGATCAGGTGAGGCAGAAAGCCAAGGAATCTTGACTAGTGCTGTGATGGGGACCACAGCGACTTTCTCTGGAATAACGTATTTGAATAAGCTCAGTCCAGAAGGCAGGTAGGAGTCATTCCACAATGAGAAGACTCAAGACAAGATGAACTCAAGAAATCAAGCCCCAGGGTGCACAGAGGGAAGACCCCTTCCACGGTTGAGCAGGGGGAGGTGCAGGGGGTGACTAGAAACAAGGAGTTCAGATGTGCACACTTGGAGCTGAGAGGCCTTTGGGATGCCAGGCAGGTCTGGTATCTGATGGAAGGAAAGTGACAGCTGGACAGCCCCAAGGACACAACCTGCAGGTCTCAAACTTTCAGCCCTCCCTGAAGTCCCTGAAGGCTTTGGCACCTAGAACAAGGCCTTCCCTCCTGGCTGGCCCATTGTATGAGAGGAGAGACTTACTGCGGCAGCCTCAGCAGGGCCATAGCTGGGGACAAGGCTGTGATGTTCTCCTGCCCCACTCTGCCATAAGCCAGCTTTTTCTGAAGTGTTACAGAACCCAGAATTTGGTTAAGTCACTGCTCCCCACAGGGCTTGGCTCCTTAAAGGCCACATCCAGGCCTGGAATTCTCAAGTAACTAGGCAGAGCGAAGCTGGGTGTGGGAAACTGATGGCGGCTGCCTGACCCGACCAGTGCAGGACCTTCCTGATGCAGCGGGGTGGGAAAGGAAGGCAACCCAGGACCAGCCAGCAGTTCACCTGGAAGCTGTCGGGGATTGCAGACATTTTGCGAATGCAGAATCTGAGGGAAGAAGTACTATGAGAAGCATCACATGGAGCCTCCCTGACCAGCCCCATTGTGAGACATCTTTGGTGTCTAGAACACTCTGTAATCTCGTCCCCATTCAGTTTCCTGGGACCTCACAGGCAAGTTTGATCTTGGACTTCTGGCCTCCAGAACTGTGACACAGTATATTTCTGTTGCTCAAGCCACTGGTGCCCTAGCAAACCACTGCAGCCAACTTGCTATGACAGGCAGCTGATGGGTATTAAACATCCAAAGGAATTTTCTAGAATAAATGTTAAAATGCCTCTCAAATACATAATACAGCACAACCTAATTCTTCTATGTCCTCTTTTAAAAAAACACCTGAAACCATTCATTGCTTTTTTTTTTTTTACACAAAACACAGATAAGGAGAAATCAGAGATATACACTGTTTGGGCTGAATTATGTCCTCTTCAAAATTTATATGTTGAAGTTCTAACCTCTAGTGCCTTAGATTGGAGCCTTATTTGGAAACAAGGTCACTGCAGATGGTATTCGTTAAGATGAGGTTCTACTGGAGTAGGACAGGCCCCTAATCTAAAATGACCAATGTCCTTATGAGGAGAGGAGATCAGAACACAGACACACACAGGGAGGAGCACGTGAAGACACACAGGCAGAGGTGGCTATCCACAGACCCAGGACAGGCCTCTCTACCAGGCCTCAGAAAGAACCAACCCTGCTTACGCCTTGATTTTGCACTTCCAGCCTCCAGAACCGGGAGACAAGATATTTATGTTCTTTAAGTCCCCCAATCTGCGCTACTTTGTTCTGGCAGCCCTAGCAAACTAAGACAGCCCCCAAGTCCCATCAATGCTGCCTTGTGAAGAGCTCTCAAATCTTCCACTTGTTTGCAAGTTCTTACGGATGAAAGTTCACACAAACAAGGGAGTATCAGGGCACCCGGGGGGGCTCGGTCATTAAGTGTCTGCCTTCGGCTCATGTCATGATCCCGGGGTCCTGGGATCCAGCCCTGCTTGGGGCTCCCTGCTCTATGGGAAGCCTGCTTCTCCCTCTCCCACTCCCCCTGCTTGTGTTCCCTCTCTCGCTGTCTCTCTGTCAAATAAATAAATAAAGTCTTTTTAAAAAAAACCCAAAAAACAAAAAAGCAAGGGAGTATCCAGAGAGGAAGGGAGTGAAGAAGAGGGGCAGCGCTGCTGCTGAGGCTATGACCTCAGCTCCCTCCGGGCAGAGAAGGTCTGCAGCGTTGCTCCTCTCCAGCAGACTGTGCTACGGCAGGTGGGCACACACAGATGGCTGTGGGACTTGAACTGGGGAGGGGAGTAGGGGCTTGCCGGGAAGTGGACTTGGCTCAGTTCACTGCAAAGTACAAGGAAGTATTGCTTGCTCTCTGTTTGCGGACAAGGGAGTGCCGTCATGTGTGCAGATGCTCAGGGCTCAGAAATTAGAGCAAATCAGGGCTCCCTCTGTAGTGAGATCCCCAGTGCTCAGCCTGCTCTTGCCCTGGCACTCCAGTCCCAGACCCTCCCATATGACTGGCTCACAGGCCAGAGCCAGCACCCAGCACCCACCTGGGCTCCCAGCTCCCTGCAGGGCTGGGCAGACTCAGCATGCACTCAGCTCCACCTCCAATGGCACTGTCAAAGAAGGAAGCTGTGAGCGGGGCTGGGGACTGTGGAGCCTCCCTCTCTTGAGGAGGCGATAGGCACAGTTGGCAAGTTGAACTTGGACAACTTACAGTAGAGCTCTAAACAAGCCCAAGAATGGCAGGGCTGAGACCCTGATGGTAGGCCCTCTCAAACCCTAGGGCTAGTACTTTTTCCTAAGATGTTGTGGCTGCCATTGGGTTAAGTTAACACAGATAAGCATCGAACAGACAAGAGTGACATGCTGTCCCTGGACACCAGGCTGTTGTGCTCCGTTCAGCCCTAGGACATCCAACCACACAGACTCTTAATGATTTCTGTGCCCCATCTTGTCACTGGGCACATGGGGACGCCGACCCTGAGGCCCTGCAAGGCAGTGACCTAGCAGAAGTCCCACAGTGACACTGGCAAGGCAAGCCAGCAAGCCCCGAGCCCTGGGCAGAGACGAGTGATTCATTACCTGCTTGAGCCAGCAGGGGATCTTGCTAGAGCAGGTGGGTCTTGGCTCTTCTCAGAAGGCCTGTCCTCATCCACCACCTCAACCCTGGGGACAAGAAGAGAAACAGATGCACTGCTTGTCTCCTGTGGCGTGCTCAGCTGAATAGTGTGCCTCCAAAATTCATGTCTGCCTTGAACCTGTGAACGTGACCTTATTTGGAAATAGGGTCTCTGAAGATGTAATCAAGTTAAGATCAGGTCACACTGGAGTAGGGTGAGCCCTACATCCAATGACCAATGTCCTTATAAGAAGAGGGAAATGTGGACACAGACACACAGAGAAAAGGTCCATAAGATAGAGGTGGAGACTGCAGTGATATGTCTACAAGCCAAGGAATGTCAAGGGTTGCCTGTGGTCACCAGAAGCTGGGAAAGAAGCCTGTGATGTAACATCCTGATCATTCCCCGTGAGCCCTGTTCACCCGTTGGGGCCCATCTCCAGCATCACTGTCACTTCCAAGGGCCTGGCCCTGCAGAGGCTCCCAATGACAAAACTCTGGACCTCAGCCCAATCCCTCCTGCCACGGCATTGTTCAACCTATCCCTGGCAGGGCGGGAGGGATGGGAACAAGTCCTTTTTACCCTGGTAGCTACTTTTGCTTCAAAACTTCAGAGGCCCTTGGAAACACTATGACTCTATTGAGGGTCAGGGCCCTAGCCCTGTTAGCAAATGGAAGTTTCCAGCCACAAGCTACGTTCTGCTGGCCAGATCCTGCCTACACAGAACTGGCTGTTGAAGCCCCCAAATGCCACCACAGCCACCTACTTGCTCACTGGGCTTCTAAACAGAAGCCACCGACCCCTTACAACTTCCCACTCTAGGCCTGCCTTCCACAGAGCTCCTACTCCACCCCTGCTAGCAGGAGACCTTCTCTGTAGCCAGCAAGAAGCTTCCAAGTCTTCCCTTGCTGACATTTACCTCTTCGCAATGAATGGGGCCTGCATCTCCTGGGTAGGGCTGCTGAAAAGGAAGCAGAAAGGCAACGTGTTGGACAGAACCCATGGACAGCTGACATCATGACCACTCTGCTTTACAGGGACCTGCTCTCCTCTCTCACTAGTCCTGCTGGCAGGAGCCAGACCTCTCCGTTTTCCAGAAAGTACATTGAGAATCCCAGAAGGTCTGGCTAGGAAGGTTCTCTCAACCAACCCCTCACTAGCCAAAGGAACCCTGGAGACCTAAGGGGAGGGGAGCCGGTTGGTAGCTGGGCCGGCCCAGAGCCAGGCCCCGCCATGTCTCCCGCTGTATAACTAACCTGGTGCTCTTCTTGGCTGCTGACAGAACATAGGAGTGCTCGCGGGGAGCCGTCTTCCTCACCACACTGCTTGCGGCCTCCGACCTGGGGCGGCACAGGGGGGGACATCTAATGGCATAAGGCGGGACTCACTCTGCCAGCATAGCCAAATTAGCACCTGCTCCCAGAATTTACAGATGAGGAAACTGAGGCACAGGGAGCTTTAGTGACTTTAGAGACCTCCCGGGGGCAGGGCCTATTTTGGTCCAATTTGTTCAGGACACTTTTTAACAAATTGATACAAAGTCCCAAAGCACCGCCCTCCCTCCAGTCTTTCTGCCCACAGTGGAGGCTCCTCACAGACCCCCATCTCCTAGGTTTTGCTCCATAAAAGGTTCATAAGAGGGTCTTCTGAGCTGGCCCAGCCCTGAGTCGGTGGTTCTGGGACTCAGTAAATGACACCTGCTGCTGGTCGACCACTTGTCCAGTATGATACATCTTCTGCATCTCATCACCTCGACTGGTGCAATTCCCATGTCACCAGTCCATGCAAACTTGGGCCCCTGCCCTGCCTGTGGGACGTCGGGTGGGCACCGATACCTCCGTTTCTGCTCATCAGATGAGAAGGGTACCTCCTCCTCTTCAGGGGCCCCCGAGGCTGAGCTACGTCGGACGTTGTAGGGTGCCCTGGGGGAGGGGCGGGGTTGAGGTTACTGTCAGTTGTGGCCCCTCCTCCCCCATCTCTGCCCATGCTGGCATTGCTGCCTCTGAGCCTTTGCTCATGCCACTTCCTCCTCAAGGGCCAGCCCTCTCCTCTTTCCTTGGTCCAGCCCTAACCGTCCCTCAAGACCCAGTTCAAGCTTCTCTCCTTCTCCAGAGAGATTTCTTAGCTGTTCCATGTCACCGGATGATTGCGACAAGGGATATAAAGCAATACAAAAATGTGGGGCCCCTGGGAACTATGGGTACAACCCATACCTCTGTCCACAATCTCCCCTCCCTGGGCACATTGTGGGGGGGCTTCTTTGATAGGGGCCAGAAGGGGAGCCCAGAAGATTTATATCTGAGAAGCCACTCAGATTTCTGCACAAAATGCCAATAACTGATAGGCTGCCAGGACCATGAGCACACTTGGGGTCATCAGGCCCCAGTCCAGCCTAGCCTGAACCCCAGAGGGGTGCAGAAGCATGTCCGGAATACAGAGCCAACCAGCAGCAGCCCAGAGCCATGAGCCACGACCCCTTCCGCAGACCCACTGGCCCCTTCAATAAGCTTCTTTACAGTCCTTGCTTTGCCTCCGATCAGAAGCGTAACATGTACAGCTGTCCAGCTTTCTGGGGTTTGTCACTCTGTTGGTGAGCTCCAGTCACAGTGGCAGCCAGCAGCGATGTCAGGCAGGTGGGACTGGCACTCCTGGGCCACGTGAAGAGGCAAGCAACCAGTTGCCTTCAGCAGGCCTGGTGTTTGGGCTGGAGGAGGCTGAGCTAGGTCTGCAGTTACATACTTACAGCTTCTTGTAATCCTCAGTGGTCATTTTATAGCCAGAGGAGGAGGGGCGGGAAGGTCCAGCAGGAGTGGCTCTCAGCAGACCAGTTGCACTGGAGAGGAAAGGAGTTTCCGTGTGCCCACTCCCAGGTCCCGTCTTGCTTCCAAATCTGCCCACATGGCCCAGGAGACATGTGGCTAGGGGCCTTTCCTCTTTTCTCTCACCACCCTGAGAAGGGCAGCCCTCCTGCCATAGGTAGGCCCAGGCCCCTTAGCCATGCCTCTCCGGTGGAGCCCAGGTTCACCTTGACACCGAGGTGCTTTGACGATGTGTCACCTCCGTCTGCCAGGAAGAAGGCGCTAAAGCACACAGCTCAGGGCAGTCAGCCTGCAAGTCAAGGCTGTGAAGCCCTCTCAGCCTTCTCCCTGTGTCTCTGCCCCGGTGACTAGGGCCAGTCAGGTGGTGGCCTGGGATCTCCCAGAGGCATGGCTGCTGGGAAACCCAAGTGTCAGATTGGACCCCACATCCTCCTGGAGCCTTTCTGTCCCAGCACTGCTACCCAAGGCCCTGACCCACAGAGGTAGAGAGCTGCCACCTACCACCCCTCCTGCCCGCTCCCTCTTACTGACAGGAAGCATCATCTCTCTGCCGTGAGCTTGGCATAGGCCCTCACACCTGCTGCCTGGCCTAGGCCCTCACCCCATGAACACACACCTCTTTGGAGCTCCGCTGGCCTTGGGGAAAGGCTGCTGGGGCTGGCACGAGCTGTCTATGGGCCGGGTGAACACTCCCCTAAAAGAAAGCCCAGAAGAAGCAGTCCAGTGAGCTCCCTGTGAGAAGCCGGGGAGCAGTGCGGGCAGGCATGGGGAAGTAGGCAGGGTCCTGTGGTCACCTACCGGATGATATAGCCAGTGGGAGCCCTTGTGCTTGGAGGCCTGCCAAGGGAAAGGAAGGTCTGAGGTGAAGCGAAGATGCCCTACTTTCTCCTGCACCCGGAGAAAGCAAAGTGGATTGGCTTGTGGGTGTCCCAGTGTGGTCAGAGTGAGGACAGCAAGAGGGACAGCCACCTCTTCACCCCAAGCCAGGGTGCCTGTTCTGCTCTGCCCATTTCTCATGCTCCCCCAGGAAAGGTACTTATGGCTGATTCTTCTAGGACTGGCCCAGTACGGTCCTGGCTCACACCAAGTACCAGGCAGGTGTATTTCATGGCTGAGCATTTCCTGAAGAGGGTTCTCCTCCAAACTGCAACTTTTCCCCCACCTGCCGGGGCCCAACAAACCCATGAGAAAGAGGTCATTTGGGATTGCTGACAGAGCCCGCTCACCCCCTGTTGTCAGAACTGGAGGCTCCATGGTCAGAGGCCATGGTCCTTGACCTGACATCTCTGCGCGGCCTCCTTTGGGGAGGCTCGTGAGGGCCCCAGGGGTAGAACTGAAGCCAGATGCCCCCCCTTCCTGCTCCTTGAGGCTTCCCTCCTCCAGCTCCTAAGACACCCGCATCACAGTCTGGATGCACGTTTGGGACTGGAGGGCATGGCTGGAAAACATACACAGCGTGCGTGCTGGGTGCCTCCTCCGTGGGAGCAACTGAGTGGCAGGGACAGGGGACAAGGATTCGGCAGATGGCTCTTCTGTCTAGGAACAGAGGAGTTTAGTGCTGGAGTAGGGGTGGGGCAGTGGGTCTAAAGGAACCCCATGTAAGCAGGTGGGAAGGGCGGTACAGAGCCCCAGTGTTCTCTTGACAGACCCTGTCCTCAATAGGGACAGCCTCCTGGAAGTGACAAAGTTGCAAGAACACATGGGGTGGGACCTGAGAAAGAAAGGTCATTTTCCCCCCATTTAGCCACATGGACATTTTTGGTTGAAATACCCGTGCCTTGGAGAGAGTGAGAGCCAAAGTTTAACAGATTTTCAGGTACCCCTGCTCTAGGCCCTGAATCATGGTGCCCCAGGATATGCTTCCCAAATATACCTCCAAACAGAAGCCCTGGGTGAGAACTGCACCCCCCCAAAGTAAACAAGCGCCCCAGTGAGTAGACCGTCTTCGAACTATCCTCAGGCCTTCATCAACCTTGCCAATGGCAGCTGTCACAATTCATAATTCTCTTTTATAATCTTCTCTCTCCTTGGGTCATGCCTGTGTTCCCTGCTAAGATGTCAGTTCCCTGAAGGGACAGCTGTGTCCTCTGTGCCAAGCACAGGACCTAGCTGGTAGTGGGTACTGAGTCAGTGAACAGTGGTGATGGGCAAGTCCATAGTTATCAGGGGCAGCCCCTGGGACTTAGCAGGGAACTTGGACCCCTCCCTTCCAGCTGCTGCCGCTGGCTCTCCCACCACCTGAGAAAGGCCCTGGCAACTGTACTTACTCCCCTATCCTCTTACTTCTTAGGAGCTCAGAGCATCCCTAGACGCTGATATGTGAAAGTCCTCAAAATAGAGAGGTGCCTGGCTGTTCCCTTTGGCCAGCTGTCAAAATAGATCTTCCTCAATTTGGGAGACAGTTGGAACAAATGTGTGCGTCTCCTCTCATGTGCTGATTACCAAGTGTCCTCAGCAATCTGGGCTCCATATGGGAGAGAGTCATGTGTGATGCTCAGCTGCCTGAACTCCTGAGAGATGTTGTCTCACCCTGTACGGGGGCTTCTGTGTACAGTAGGCAGCTGGAACCATGGAGGCCCATGAGGCAGCCAGCTTCAAGGTCACACAGCAAGGCCAGGCACCTGAACCCAGTGACTCCTGCGTTCCCTTTCCCAAGAGGAAAGAGAGCAGAAAAGCCTGTCCTTCCAGTGGAGTTGAAATAACTCACCGACGACCCTGACATCTCTTCCAAGCTTGTGCTCCTCCTTATCCCCTGAAGACTGCAGCATGAGGTCCCCCCACCAGCCATCTGGGCACCCCCTCTTACCTGGCCTTTGGGACTTCCCCAGCTGATGAAAAGGATGTGGCACGACTCCGACCAGAGGGCAGCTCTCTGAGGAAACAGGAGTCATGAAAAAGCGGCTCCCTACCATCCTAGAGGCTGCCTGTTGACTTAAAACAGGTGAGCTGGGGTGCAGCGCATGCACCTCAGTAACTTGGCCCACCATTCCCGTCTCACCTTCGCCTTCTGGGGCCTGCACGTACACGCCCACTCAGCACCCAGGACTTTCCCACCCTGTGACTTTGCTTGAGTCTGGCCTCAGCTGGATGGCTTTCCCATGCTCCACCCTCCCCAGCGGGCCTGTGGCCACAGGGCCGGGCAGGGGTCTGAATGGCAGAAGTCCCTCAGCATCCCCAGGTACTGACAGGCCCCACCCCACCCCATTTTTGCTGGCCTTACAGGGTGTGGCCCTCTGAGTCATCGTGCTTGGTGATCCAGCTCTTGTCCCCCTTCAGCGTGGTTCGAACCTTCATCTGCTTGAGGACATTATTGCGTTCCTCCTCGCCTGGTGGTAGGGGCTTCCCTGGAAGGGGCAAGGCCAGGCAGCCTCAGAAGGGGAGCCCAGCCCCAGAACCATGAGGGCTCCCTCCCAGTTCCCCCAGTCTGCTGCTCTCACCTTTAGCGCTGCTTCCGAGAGCTGAGATACTCATGGTGCTTGCTCTACAGATCCCGACTCAGCAGATTCGACTGGGCTCCTGGGGGCAAAGGCAAGCACACAGTTTGTCACTTCATGCATTTATAATGGCTTGCAGGTCATCATGCGGTTCCTGACATACCAGGGCCATCCAGACTGTTATTTTGGCATTGGGAAGCAAGAGCTGACGGAGTTCTAGGTGGTGGGCAGAGGCCAGGCAGTGAGCACACATTTGATCTGCTACTGTCTGCCAGAGCCACTTCCTCTCTCCAGTCTGCCTCAGTGTCCTCATTTGTAAAACGGGATTTTAAAAAGTCTACCCTTCAGTACTGCTATGAACCCAGAATGCGCCCGTGTTCCTGCAAATGCCTGGCACCACCTGGCACAGCAAAGATCTCAGGGCAGTTGGACAGAAGCCAAGTAGCAGGGACTCTCAGCCTGTCCTCGCTGGGCGAAAGGACTCTCAGTGGTCTTCAACCAGTACAAGTCCAACCTGAGGGTGTGCTGCTTTCTTTCTCTTCCTCTCTGTATTCTTGCCCGGCCTCCCTCCTTGCCTCTGCTCTACCCTCGTGCCATTGCTTCCCTCCTGTGGCCAGTGAGGGGTGGACCACGGTGGTCGCTCTTGGAGGCCTTCACAGCACCATGAAGGTCTTTGCCCCAGAACGGGCTGGGGTGAGAAAGCTGCCTCTCCAGGATGGGATTAGCATGTGCTTCAGGGAGACGGAAGGCCCATATGGTAAGTTTAACCCCAGCCCCGGCCTGCCACAGTTGGCACAGTTGGACCTCAAGAGAATGGTTGGAGGTTCAAGCAAGCGGGAATGATGGGAAGGAGGGGCTGTGGCGGTCTCCCTCCTAGGAGTCTGCCACCCTCTGGGCCTCACCAGGGCCAGGCCCAGAGTGGCCAGGCCCTGCTGCCAGCTGGCAAGGCCTGGACATGTTTCCTTAGAGGTCAGGGGCACGCTAAAATAGGTAAGGCCGGGCCAAGAGCAAACCAAATTTGCCGCATCAGCAAGAGCTGGCTTTCCCATAAACCACACTCAATGAGCAGTCCAGGAGGCCCAAGCCTGCTGCGTGCCAGGAATGGCACCTCATCACAGTGAATGGCAGCCCCACTGCCCAGCCCCTGACCAAAGCTGCCACGTCAGAGTTCTGTTGAACAGAACTCATTCCAGAGGTGATCCTTGGACCTCATAGGTCCAACTCTCCCATCCCAGCAGCCCATGTAGTAACCCTACTGGGCAGGATACACAGAGAGAGTTGCCAACTGGAATCTCGGCCCCTCAGTGTGCTGGTGCCTCTGACTGACTGTGAGACCTTGAGCAAGTCCCTCACTTTCTCCGGGCCCCAGCTCAGGGCTTCCTACTGCTGAGTCTTTAGGTTCCTTCAGGAAGTCATCAGGTTCCCCTTGACAAGACTGTGGCCCACATTGCCTAGTAGTTTTCTGCCCAAATCAGAATCAAACCAGCCACCTCCAAAATCAGGACACATGCACTACACATGCAGAATGACAGAGACAGAGGGCCCATAGGGAACTCACTGGCCAAAGGGACAGAGACACGTGTAAGAGCCCACAGCAAGGCAGAGTGGAGTTGCTTTAGGTCCCATCTTTACTGCTAAGACCCCAATCAGAAGACTCAAGGCTTATTGCTCCCACTTCACCATGCAAAGAGCAGGGCTGGTGCTGCATCTCAGAAGTCAAATGTCCTTTTTTGATAGGACAATAAAACTGAAAGAAAGAGGAAATAGAGACTTCCCGTGGGATTGAAGAAGGCAGCTCTTTGGACCAAGGAGCCTTTAAAATGGGCAGATGGACACATGAGATTTGAATTCATGTCCCAGCTACAGAGCTGGTTTTTCCCTCCACGTCACCACTCCCACCTTCCCCCGCCCCACACAGCCCTGGACCCTTTTCATCTGTGCCTCATTCCTGCAGCTTGGCCCACATCAACCCTTGCTTCTCATTCAGCTTCTGCTGGCTCTCCACTGTCTCTAAGCCTGGGGGAAATCCCCAGTCCCCTGACCCAGCCACTTTTCTCACAAATGCCCCTAGATGTCGACACTGTGCTCCACAAAGACAGTGTGTCTCAATATTCCTGGAAGGTGGCCCTACCACGGTAATCCCTATGCCTTTGCTTATGCTGGTACCTCCCCCCCCCAACCCCCACACACACCTGGAATGCTCTCCGACTCTTCCTGCTAAGCTAAGCCCTATTCCTGCTCCTTCTGGGCTCTCCTCTCTTCTGACCTGAGTGCCTTGGTACTGTTGATTGAAGTCTTCCCAGACAAGACCTGCTCCCTTTACCAGCCTCAGCAACGGCAGAACCCAGGCACCTCACCTCACACCCCCAACACACACCCTGCACTGAATACCAGCACTGGAAGCTGGCAGGAGCCATGCTTCTGACTAACCAAACATTGCCACCCCTCCTCGGACCCAGGTCTCCTCTCAGACCAACCATCCCCTTAATCCCCAATCAATGGACCGCCAGAAAAACCCTCACTACAGACAGGCATCTCTCATGCACTGTTGCTGCATGGATCAATGGACACATCTTTTCATAGGATAAATCTCTATATGTATTGAAAACCTTAGACAGGGTAAGACCATTGGTCCTTCAGCTCTCCATCACAGCAATCTCTCCTAAGGACACAAATGAGTAAGCAGAATAAAGTATACTAGAGGGATGAAATAGTGAAAATCAGGCGATAATCTAAATTCTCAACAGTCATGTTTAAATATATTCTGATCCATTCGTCATTCAAGCAAATACTACAAATGATATTGATATATAGTGATATTTAACATGCCTTCATGTATATGGTTTCCTTATATCATTAAGTGAAAGAAGCTTTAAGAAAAAAGACATGTAGGGAGTGACTGAGTGGCTCAGTCGATTAAGCGTCCGATTCTCGGTTTCAGCTCAGGTCATGATCTTAGGGTTGTGAGACTGAGACCTACATCGGGCTCCAAGCTCAGAGTGGAGTCTGCTTGAGATTCTCTCTCTCCCTCTACCTCTTCTCCTTCCCCCACTCTAAATAAATAAATAAATAAAATCTTTAAAGAAAGTACATTACAGTGCACAGGGCAGGAAACACCTGAATGGATATATACCAAAATATTTTTCTCTATAATGAATGAATGAATAAAATGAATATTTTTCCTATAATGAATGTGCATTGCCTGTGTGATAAAGACTAAACAAACAGTGGTTTAACCAAGTGAAATGGGAGCTGGGACTGCTTGGGTAGCCAATGATGGATCTCAAAAGCTGATGCCAGGTGAGCAGTGCTGAGGAAGGACTGGGAAGTGAGGAGAGTCAACGGATGCAATGGGGAATTCTCTCCCTCCCTCAGCATAGACATCCTGGGTAGGGCGGGGTGTGCCCTGGGCCTATAGGGACCCTCTGTGCTGCTCTGAGCTGGGCCTTGTCACCTGCAGGCACACACATGACCTCCTCTAGGATCCTGGGTCCTCTTTGCCCATAGCTCACATAGGAGGGAGAACAGGCATGTCCCCCCACCCACTTCCAGTTTTCCTCTTCTTCTGGGTACTTGGGCTTCTTTCAAACCCTTCTAGGCCCCCCTGGCACATGAGACCTGCCATCCCGAAGGGCCACCTGGCCTGACAGCTCATATCGCTCCTCATCCCTAAGTGGCTTCACATGGCTGTGGCATCATCCTACTGTCTGGGCCTCCATTTCTTCATCTGTAAAGTGGTGCCAAGCCACCAAGCCCATGACCTACTCGTTGGGTCTCATACTGGTAGGATACCCCCAAGCCAGAGCATGTGTCATTGCCTAGAATGTGGTGCCACCACATCCCAAGCTATGATGCTAGTGGGTGTCGTCATCTCCTGAATGGCCCATGTGAGTGCGTTTCAGGACAACCACTCTGTGGACATTTCTAGTACTCCAGCTCCTGTTTCTACCTTGATATGGAGAAGTCTCCCGGTACCTTAGGAATTGCCATCTTGCCCTGCTTAGGAACAGTGGCTTATATGCCACTTTTCACCCTAGCTTTCCCTTAGAGCAACTCCTTGTGCCAACTCCAAGCAAGGTGCCACAGTCAGACCACACCAGCCTGTCCCAAGGCGGCTCAGGACCAGGTCCAAATCCTCCTGAGCAGGCCAGCCCACCTCAGACACTAGATGGCCGCCTCTAACCCACCCTCTTGGCCCTTCACACCCTTCTCTCTACCCTCCCATTGCCTGCAGATGCTTATTGGGGCAATCGGGAGGTGTATCCTTAGCAAGAAGGAGTGGGGGAGATGGGGACAGGCGCTCCCTGACGGAGATGGCCTCCAGATGCACCTTCCTCCCTACCACCGAAGCCTCTCAAAGGCTTTCCAGCAACCTCCCAGGAAGGGGCCTGTGGCCCTGATTAGACGGGAGAAGCAAAAAGCCAATGAAGGAGTGCAAGGAGCGTGCTCTCCCCAGGCCACAGCAAGCCTGGTGTGGTCAGGGTGTGGAGGTGGAGCTGATGCAAGCAGGAGCTGATGCGGGCAGATTAGCAGGAGGGAGGGAGCCAAGGAGTAGGAAGACAGTGACGCCAATGCTTGGCTGATGCAGAGGAGACAGAGATGGCGAGAGAAGCAGCAGGAGGAGGGGCATCCCATCACCCCACAAGGGCGTGCTCTGCCTCCAAGATGAGAAGACTAATTCAGAGAAAATTTTCTGGAATTGCCACCCTGCTTGATTTTCCATGTCGTACACGCCTCTTTTCTCAAGCAGGCTTTGGTGTCTTTGCCCTTGCAGCTACCTCCTTGCCAAATGGCCTCAAGCCCCAGCCCAGGCAGCATCTCCCAGAGGAGCTCTCAAGTCCCACAGCTCCTTGGCTGAGGAACACATCCTGGTCCCAGTCTCAGTCGCACTGCACTAAAAGTGTCTGCATTTCCCACTAGCCTGGAAGGAAAGGGAACTGTAGGAGAGGAAGAAGGTGTAGAGAAACAGAGCCCACATGAGACAGTATAGCATGTGCCCTGGTGGCTGTCTCTGGCCCCCAAGTGTCACCCGCCCTGGAGCCTTGCCAGCCTGCTCCAAGACTGAAATGTCCTGTTCTGCCTCTGCCCCCTGTACAGCTGGGACAGGCTGGCTTCTTCCAGCCAAGGGGGCAAGTCTGTTGAGCCTGCGAACATATGCAGCCCAGTCCTTGGTCCCACCGCCCCACCCCAGCCCTGGGGACTGTGGCCTGGGATCTTTGCGCCAAGGGCTTGTGTGAAAGAAGACAGAAAGCTGAGCAAGTGGGTGGCTGGGGACTGGGGGAGTGCTGGATGCTAGGCAGAGACTTCCTAGGCAAACTGCAAGGGAAGAAGAACAAAACGCCCTTAGCTTCACACGTGAAGGAGCCACAGCCAAAGGACACAGGTGTTGGGGCTTGTCTGAATGTGTGTGTGCTGGGTGCCGGCCATGGTGAGCAAGCGCGAGTGGGCACACCACAGACAGAAGAGCAAGGGGCAGGACTTCTTCCCCAGAGGTGAGTTCTGACAATCTGTACCCAGAGGGCTGAGAGAGAGCCCAGATGTGTTTCCCTATGTGTACCAACTTTCTGTGGGCCCCATCCCTGGCCAGCAGGAGTCACATGCAGTTCTGTCTTTTGGAACCCAAGCCCACAGCTCAACTCTGGGTTGATCCTTTAACTGTAACTCAGGGCTTGACTGAGGAAGCAGTGGGTTAGGACAAGAGGGTCGCCCGTATAGTCAAGTGAGTGATCAAATACAGATGTGGCAAGTGACATCTACATGAAGGTATCAAGGCCAACTTCAGGCCATGTTTGAGTAAAATTCTCTCTGAGAACTTTCATGGGGCTCCAAAGCAGGGAGCCCTAATAGAAGGACAGCCCAAGAATCACTTCAGCAAAAATGTAAGCGCCCTATCTGGTCATGAGGGAAGAGGTAAAATGATGAAAAGCAACTTGTTCCTAAGATGGGTAAAGCCAGCCAGTTCTGATTATTCCACTGGGCACTGCTAGGCAGTCTCACAGAAGACAGCGGGCCTCGCAGGAAGGAGACTCCTCTCTCCCGGGGAACCTTGGCTTCCCATTGCTGGGTGAGAGAAAGGCCTGGACAAAGAGATGAATCTAGTGAGACCACAGGCACGATATAGCATGGAGTGTGAAGGGGCTGGGGATGCCAAAAGTCAGGGAGTTTGACTCCCTCACCCCCTACTGGGTGTGACCCTCACCCAACCCTTTCTGAAGGCACTTGGCCTAATGTCTAAGTTTAGACCCAGGCCAACACTCGGGCAGCCAATGGCTGGAATGATCAAATGTTTTATAAAGCAGCCGCCTGTGGCCAGGTCTCACGATGGAGGACATCCTGATTCCCAATCTCAGCGTCTGGCCAGAAGGACAGTATACAGACAGGTTGCTTTCCTCCAGCAGGGGTGGGGCAGGCCCTGTGCTGCTGCTCCAAGGATTCCCAGCATCCGGAGGGTCTCAGCAGCCCTCCAGGAGGGCCCTTCGGAGGCCTGCCAGAGTGATGGCTGCCTGGCTGGGTTGTGTCCGAGCTCCCCCTCCCCCCAGTCTGCTGCTGAGCAGAGACCCAGGGACTCCTGCATGGAGGCTAACAGGGCAGGAGGAAGGAAGTGCACCACGTGGAAGAAAGAGCTGGAGGAGACTTGGATTACAGAGGGAAAGATGTAATGTGGAAAAAGAATGTGTGTGGGGGGGAGTATTTGTAAATGTGCTTTACAGGTAAATGACTTCTACATGAAAGTCTGGAATTTCACCTTCCCGCAGCCCACCCCCAACATCCCGGAATCGAGACTTCTCGGCGTCAGTGCTGGAGGGCCCTGGGAGGCAGCTGTCTGAGGATCTGAGGGAGGCCAGCTCTCTCCAGAGACAATGAAGAATTCTAGCCCCAAAGGGGCAAAGGGAGCCCATGACTGCCTGTTCCTCCTGCGGGCCTGGGATTTCTCCTGGCTCTCCTGTGCCCATTTTCTAGTTGTCTACAGGCTGGATACAAGTGACTGCTTGGGGTGACAGAGCTATTTCAAAGGTGGCTTAGCCTCAAGGGCCAGCAAGGGCTTCTGGGCAGGGCCCTCTGACGTGCACTGTGGAGGCCAGGGTCCTGGGCAGGGCCAAATGACGGCGATAGCAGAGCCCATGAGGCCTCGCTCCAAACAGAACCCCTTGCCAGAGCCTCCTGTATGGATTACTCACAAGGCCTCCACCTCCCCTGCCGCAGCGTGAGAAGGGGCCCAGCAAAACCGTGCGAGTCCTCCTTCAGGACCTAGGCAGGCTCTGTCCTCCACTCGCTGTACCCTTGTAGCCTGGGAACCAAGCCAGTCTTACGCCTATCACAGTGGGGCAGAGATGCTATCCCAGTCTTCACACAGCCACAGGGGCCGAAAGGGACTCAGCAGTCATGGAGCCCAGCCCCAGCTCAGCCTTCCTCCCTGTACTGTCACTGCTGCCACCTAGTCAGCCTCTGCCAGAGCAGGCTTGGTGACAAGGAAGTCCCCCACCATGTGCCCCTAACATTGGCCAAAGAATTCCTTTTGTCCTCGTTACAGGTGAGTAAAGCTCAAGAGGAAGAGAAGTCCCCAGCTCCCTCCCCTCACCCAACACCACCTCCCACCCCAGCAGAGCTCCAACAGGCCTCCTCCCCAGCTGTTTTCTCCCTTCCTGTCGGGCCCAGACCCAGTCTCCTGCACTCCACCCTCCCATTATCTATGTCCCCATTTTTTGATAAGAATATGGAGACTCAGAGAGGAGAAACCATTTGCCCAAGGCCACATTTTCATTTATTCAACAACCATTTATGGAAAGTTGGCAGCCAGGCTGGGTGCTAGGCAGACAGACAGACAGACAGACAGACAGGAATCTATAGCTGCCCTACTAGGGCATTGCCAGAATGCTGCATTTCCCCAAGGAAGTGCCGGTGGCTCAGGCCTTCCCCAAAGAATGAAAGAATGAGTACGAACTCAGCAGGCAGAAGTGGTGAGACAAATCCTGGGTCCTTGTTTTTTTAGTCTAAACCGGGCACAGCCTGATGTAAGCCTTTTCACCCATTCTCATGATTGGAACCCCTTGTAACATCAAGCTCTCTGGAAAACTGACCTAGTCACTAGAAAGTAATGTGCTGAGCCAATGATCACAGGAACCAGATGAAGGGGTCCAAGGCCAGGACCATCAGTGACAACCTGCGGCAGCATGGGACCTGCCCACCACTGGCCCCAGAGGCCACGTCTCCTCTCTGACCCAGGACATGGCCACAGGGCCCCAAAGCTGCCTCTACCATCACCACCAAAGGCTCCGCTTCTTGGCTCTCTCTTGAAATGGGAAGTGAGCATGCTTCCCATGGAAAAACCTAGATGGTGCTCCTGAAAGTGACCTCTGGGTCCCTCTAGAATCCAAAACCCCTGGGACATGTGCTTAAGCTGTAGGTTCCTGCCTCCCCACATTAAGAGTCTGACAATGGGCCTCTTAACTTTTCGTTTTTCAGACCCTTCTCCGCCCAGACCTGTCCCTCCTGCTTTCCTACCCCTCCACCTTCTCAGTTCTCAGTCACTGCTGTGCCCCAGCGCTCACCATAGGCAAGTAATCAGCAAACACCAAATGAGTCTTTAGTGAGTTCCCTTCTATGCCTCAGTTTCCCTTTCGGAAAAAAGACCTGACACTAGCCCTGCCCACTTCCTGACCCCTCCATGGCCACTCTTCAATGAATGTTATTGTCACGAAAGTGTCCCTAAAGAAAATCCTCAGAAGAGCTCACGACAGGGAATCCACATGAGGCTTTGATGGAGTTCTTGGTATCATTCTCACAACTTTTCTGTGAGTTCTAAATCAATCCAAGATAAACAGTTAAAAATGAAAACAGCAAACATTAAAAAAAAAGCCAATCACATTTTAGTAGGCATCCAGAAATGATCTAAGAATTAAGTGTTTTGTGGCAAATAATTTAATTGTGGGTAGACACTATAGGCATCATTGGGACAGACGAGCAGGGATTTTTAAATCATTTTTCTTTAGGTGGGGAGCCCACATTCCTCGCAGCCTGGCCCCAACCTCCCCCCTAGGGGACACTGTGGTCTTGGCTCATCTGTGCATCAGCCTCCCTTCTGCAGCAGTGACAAAACCGAGGCCTCCCCAGAGGTTGTGTGATCTGCTCAGATTTGTCCAACCGGATGGCGGCGGAACTGGGGTTTAAACCCAGACTGACCTCTGAGCTGCTCTCTCACCACTAGGCTGTAGAGGTACCTCCCTGTTCCAGCACACACTCTACTACCATTCATCTCCTCGCCCCGCTTCCTGAGCTCCCGCCAGCTCAGTGACTCTCAGAAGCAACGATGCCTACTTCCCCCAGGTACGGTGCCCTTGTCCTGCCATCCAGCTCCCTGCAGGCCAGTGGAAATGAACGCAGAGGCCCCGATGATGTCCAAAAGTCTGGACCACCACGTGGGCTGCTCTTCAGAGCTCTGCAGCCATGGAAAACCACTCTCCTCTTCTCCAGCCAGGGCCCCAGCCCATCCCAGGAGGGCCGGGCTGTGGGGGCAGCCTCAGGGCTCAGCAAGCAGAAAGCAAGCCGGTGCTATGCATGGGCTGTGGCTTGAAGCAAGATCCAGACCACCGAAGCGATCAGCCACGGGGGGAGGCCAAGTGTGGAAGGAAGGAGGGAGGCAGGCTTCCAGCTTCCAGAAGACACTGAGCCAGATTTGGGACTTTTCTTGGCATGAGACTGAGGACGGTTCAGGGACCAGGGCTGCTAGATGTTGGGAGGATACAGGGGCACTAGGCAGAAACACAAGGGGTGCCAGGCATGCTGAGGGAGGCTGAGGTGAAACACGGGCCATCCCTGAGCTCACTGCCCTCAGGTGGGGGACTGTCTGAGATCTGGACTCTAACTGAGGAGGAAGTGAGGCAGACACTTTCCATGCCGGCGGTAGCTCCCCATTGAGTTGCTGTCCGTCTTCCAAGCCAGACTGTCACTCCTTGGGGCAAGGCCGGCATCTGATTTCTCTCCAGGCTGCCACTGCCCGGCTCTGGGTAGAACATCTAGGGGCTTGGGAAGAACTGCCTTTGGTTTTTCAGGAACAAGAGGGAGGCTGGACTCGTGCAGCCTCAAAGGATATGGAGACCTTGACCTGGCAGCTGCTGAGTTCCTCACCTTGCTTCCAAGCCTTCCTCCTCCAAGAAGCCTTCCCTGACCCTCCGAGTCAGAGTAGCTCCTCTGTTCCTGGCTCTCACAGCCCCTTGTGTTTATACCACTCAGAGCTGCAGCACCCAGTATGGTCATGGGCCACCTCTGTCGCTGAGTTGTGAATAGCCAAAGATGGGAAATGAACAGATCTCAGGCACCCGCTGAGTGCTGCTCTGGGTACCTTCCACCAGCTTTCCACAGCTGCATATAGAGCCCCCAGGCAGGCCAGAGCATCTGAAGTCCAGGCCAGGAAGGCACAAGGGCCGGAGCCCATAACTGGTGGAAGGAAGGGGTAGGACAACGAGGTGGATGTGCTCCTTCCCACCCTGGGATGGCCCAGAGGTAATGAGACAAACAGCACAGGCACCGAGGCCAGCCAGCAAGCTGGCCTCCGGTCTGTGCATCTGTGTCCTGGCTAGATGCTTCTAAGTGGCAAGCAGGGCCTCTGGGCCAGCCCGTGGGCTGCACCTGATTTTTCAGACGGCTCGGGAAGGTAGGACCATCCTCTTCCTCCCCTTCCACCCAGACTTGCCCTGCAGCATTATGTGAGCTGGTGAGGAGGGAGCAGGAAGCCAGAGCCCTTCCCCGATGCCCAGGCTAATCCATCAGCCCATGGGACCCTGCTTCCTGTCCCCAGCCAGGTACCATGACCAGAAATCTAAAAGGCCATGAGACTGATGCAAGAGTGGGTCCAGGTGTGGAAGGCCTCAACCACTGCCAAATGGGGTGTGAGGGGCTCTCTCAGGGTTCACAGAGTGTGATCCTAAGACGCACAGCCTTCCACAATGTCAAAGCTAAGGGCAAACGGCTCAGGGAGAACACAATTCCTACCACACCTCAGACGTTCTGGAGCCCAGTCACAGTCACACTGAACTCATCTGAGCCCCCAGGAGGCCTGGGTGGGAGGCCTGATGTGTTCCTTCCTTGGACTGACGGGGCTGCCCAGGTGCCCCCAGCTCAGAAGTGGCAGGTATCA
Source organism: Taxidea taxus jeffersonii (assembly GCA_003697995.1). Classification (NCBI taxonomy): domain Eukaryota; kingdom Metazoa; phylum Chordata; class Mammalia; order Carnivora; family Mustelidae; genus Taxidea; species Taxidea taxus. The sequence continues at coordinate 102,028 of ML099897.1, read as the reverse complement.
CTCTGCCTTTCCAAAGAGGACAAGGCGCTTGGCTCCCCTGCCCCCCTCCAAACAATTTGGCCACAGAGCCTGTTGATAACACCCAGTGACACTTGATTCCGCGCCTACTGTCTGGGGCAGCTACCTTTCTGGTAGCCTTCCAGGAGGTTGCGCTGTGGCTAACGCATCCTCATCACAAGCAACCCTCTAGTCCCTGCTCTGGGCTTCAGGGTGAGCCAGCCTCTGGCTCTCAGTGTTCTTACCTATGAAATGGACATGTGAACTAGCTGATCTCACGTGTCCTGATTCTTTCGCCTGCAAATCAACTCTCAGAGCACCCTGGCGCCAGGCCATTCACTAACAATCAATCCCTCTTTCCCAGAAAGGGTAAGGAGACCAGACTTCTTTGCCTCTCTAGGTTAACGTATCTTTGCTTACAGTGAAAAACCAGAAAACCAAGTGCCTTGCCTCCCTGGTGGAAGCCCAGGAGGACTGCGTGGAGCGGATGAGGATTATGGAAGGGGAAACTGAGGCCCTGAGCTGTTCCTGCCACCTGGCTGGGCATGGGCCAGGCGCCTCCCCCCCCACCGCTGCCTCTCCACCGGGCCCCGCCAATGGCGACTCGACAGCCCTACCTGGCACAGGTGCCCAGCTCGCGGGGCGGGCAGAGGATCGGGCGGGCAGGAGGTGCGGGCTCCCTCAGGTGGACAGCGCCCAGCCGGGCCGGGCCGGGCCGGGCCGGGGCAGCGGGCGGCGGGTGCAGCGGAGAGCGCGCAGGGCAGCGAGAAGGCGCGGACTGGGCTCCACCCGCAGGAGAACAAACAGGTTTTCACCGGCGCCCAGTGCCTCGCCCCTCGCCCCTCCCCTCGGCCGGCCCCCTTCCCCTGCCCTCTCTTGGGGTAGGTAGATGCGCCTGGCACATTCCGCACATTCTCCCGCCAGTGTCCTCGGCCGGCCCACCCCTTCCCAGCCCCACCCCGCGGGGCTGCTGGAGAAATCAAGGCCGGGGCTCCCCAAGCCGAGCCCAGAGCAAGCTCCAGAAGGCTCTGCCACGGTGGAAAACTTCCAGGCAAATTCCTTCGGGCTTGCGGCTCTAGGCCGGGAGGTCTCCGCCACACGAAGGGCCCCGGCGGCCTATTGCGCCCCTGCCCGCACCCGACGAGATCCAGCCCCCACTAGGGCCAATGACTTCCACAGATGCTGTGGGTTAATGCTGTTGAGAACTACTGTTCCTAGATCCATTTTACAGATGAAAATCCCAGACAGGGTCTGGGAGGGGGGCCGGGCGCCCAGAGGCTGAGGTCATACAGGAAGTCCCAGAGGCTGGGAAAGAGGAGAAGAGTGAGGGAGCTGGGCTCACCAGAGGCACTAGGCAAGTTCTCACCCTGGAAGGCCATGCTTGGAGCACCCAGTCAGCACGCAGGGCCACCTCACAGGTGACACATCCAGACCCCTAAGGTCAGTGCAGTTTGATAAGTGTCATTCATTCATGCCTTTTGGGCACTTGAATCATTGATTCATGCCTACTGAATACTTGCTAAGTGCAAGGCACCGGGCTAGGGGCTAGGAAGGAGGAAGCATCAAAAGAAGCCCCAACCCTACCTATGGGTGCAGGCAGTGCCTCTGATACGACAGTTAAATCAGTCCAATAGAGTTGGCCAAAGTTGGCCTATCAGGATGACAGGCTCGATCAAGGCTAGGTCCCAAATGGCCCCCCACTCCATAGACTCCCATGCACACCCACTGCCACCACCTAGTCCAGATACCTGCAACACTTGATGGCTTCCCATTGCTCTCAGGATAAAAGCCAAACTGTAAGGGGCCCAAGGAGAGGTGGTGCAGATCCAGCCACACTCCCCTCCTTCTGCCTTTTGAATAGATTGCAAGTCCTAGCCTCTGGGGGCATTTGCTCCTGGCACTCAGACTCCCTAGAATGTTCTTTGTCCCCTTGTCTTAGTCATTATCCAAACCTTCACTCAAGTGCCTGTAGCTCCTTTTCTGACTGCATGGGCCACCCAGACAAGTAGATCGCTTCCTTCCCCCAGTTTCCTCTGCTGACATTGATCTCACATAGTGGACATCACCCTTTATTGTTCTAGATGGTGAGCTCCAGGAGGGCATCGCCCCATCTGAGTCGTCACTGGGGCACAGAGACAAGCACAAGGGGTCGGAGCGGAATTGCAGAAGGAGGGGATTGAAGGGTGATTGAAACTCTGGAAGTATTCTCATTTTCTCTTCCTGGGTTTTGTCAGATGGGGAGGAGATGACCCTGTGTCTGTGTGACGATGTGTGTGGGGGTGGTGATGGGAGAATTATATATAAAGTCACTTTGGTTCATCTGTCTCTTGCCAGTCAGCATTTTTCTGCTTCCACTCTGGTGACCAGCATCTAATGCCTTCTCACCCCCCACCTTGGGCTGCTGGTGGCCATGGACCTAAGGTGTGTCACATCCCCTTCCTGGGCCCCCTTCCCTTTCAAAAACTCCTAGCTTAAAGACGTAGAATGTGGAGGGCAGAGTGATGGGATAGATGTAAGGGTGATGAAGAGGGTGGCCCTTGTCTCCCAAGGCCACCAGTGGGAAAGGGCAAGTTTGGTCCAGAACCTTAAGTGTGAGTGGGCCAGCTAGAGAGCACCAGCAAGAGTGGGGTCCAAGGACACCAATGGCCACTCAGTGAGGGCTGTCCTGGGTTAGGCTGCCCTGGGGCCTTGAGCTCTTCCCATGTCCCAGGTGACTCAGCCCTTGCCCAGGCCAGATATGCCACAACAGCACCAGCCTAAGAGACCAGCCTTTCCTCAACTCCTCCCTCCCTCCCAGGCTGCCAGGCCCTGCAGCTGATCTCACCTACAAACGGGTTTGACTCGAATGGTAACTGCCTTGCCCTACCCTGCCCTGCCTTGCCCACCAGTTCACTGCCCCAACAGAGCCCCCCCTACTCCTGCCAGGGCAGGGCCACCCCCAGCCACCTCAGCCAGGCTTCAAGTCCCGGCCAACCTCACCAGTCACTTCTTTGACTCCTTGTCCTCACACACCTGGGCCCAGACATACCAAGTACTTTCATACCACTGCACAAGATGTGCTCTTTGTAGTGACCTTCTACCTACTCCTAGTCACAACATTGGCTTCTTTGTGAACCTCACCTTGGCCTACAACTTGAGGACCCTGTGGCTGTTGGTTGCCTCCAGACTGGGCTCTACCTCTGCTGGGCCTGCAAGGCAGAGGCAGGAGAGGGCACGTGACAACCCCTCCAAAGCAGAAGGGGGGTCACAGCCCATGAGCAGGCAAGAAGACAGATTCTCTAGGAGACTAGGTTGAAGGTGAGTAGGGGTATACGTGGCTGTGTGGAAGGAACTGGTCAGCACTGCTCCTAAGCTCTAGGGAGGCTCCAGGGCCAGGAAAAAAACCCCAGCAAGCCAGTGTAGCCAAAAAGTTCACAGGCTCAGGAAGGGGGCTAATGGGTGGGGCTCTGAAAGCTGTCAGGCCCCAAAGCCAATCCCGCAGCACAGCGTCCTCATCTTAGAGGGGGCTGGAGATGAAGCCCTGACCCAGACCCTGCCCAGACAGGGATGGCATCTAGCTGAGGCCACACGGGCGGTCTGAAGCCAAGCTAGGACTAAAGCCAGGTCCCCAGTTACTCTGGATGGAGCTCCTGTCCAGCTAGGTCACTCAGGTTCACGTGTGGGGAGGCCTGGGCTCCTGTTTGCACCCTAATTCCCTTCTTCCCTCCCTCCTTCCAGGGCTCACCCTGCTGCCTCATCTTCCTAAGCTCTTCAACCAGTTTCCACTTGCTGGGTGACTCTGCCAGCTCCAAGCAGGGCGGGTCGCCTGGACGCAGGGGTCCCCAGGCATGGCGCACTCACAGTGGCCCCTACAGAGCTCTGAACCTGCAGGGCCAGACCTCTGAATCTGTAACCAGCTCTCCAGGTTAGTGGGAACTGATCCAATCTGTCTGTGAGACCCCGCCTGCCCAGTCTTGCCTTTGAGGGGCCCCCACCCTGCCCTCAGCCTGTATTCCCAGCTATAGGGCTGGTCCCCTTCTCTGGCACAGATGAATACTCTCACTCACCAAGTGTCCCCTTTGGGCCTCCTGTTCCCCACCATACTGCCACACCCTCCACCCACTTAGAGACCAGTCAGACCCAGTCCTGTCTTGGAGCAGCTCCCAGTCTGATGGGAAAGGCAGACCAGTTCAGTTCCAAGGGAAGGAATCCATGCCTTGGGATTTCTTGCTTTGTGGACAGTGGCCCTACTGGGAGCAAGGAGGTCAGGTCATGCAGGTCAGGGTCAACTTGACATCTCCCACCCCTATAGGCTGGACTGTCCACTGCTTTTGACTAAGTCCAAGAAACACTCTGCCATCAGTTTTGGCCTATGTGACCTGATACCCCAGAACTCAAACTGCTTCTTGTTTCTGGCTCTGAAGCATCCCCAGGCCAGGCCCCCAGAGCACGAGTGCACAGGCTGAGCCAAGGCCTTGCTGGCAGATAATCCTCGCATGCCCTGAAGAATGGCTTTTTGCTGCTTTAAGAATCATCCACAGATCGGAAAAAGAATGTTCTAATTGGAAAACCTCCCCGCCATGGTTTTCCGGAGTTTTAGTACAGTTGGCCGGCAAGGAGGCTCCTGGGATGAGGAGGAAGGGAAGTCATGAGGAGGAGACAGTGGGCTCCCTGCCCAGTGCTCCTTCATCCCCAAGCTCAGCTACTCTGGGCAAGGGGCCATGCTGAGGGTCCCAGCGACAGGGGAATTTGGAAGCTGTCTGGCCCTGCTGAGAGCCCCTCCCCCAAGCCAGTCCCAAGCCCTGCCCCTTAGAGGCCCTGCTAATGCCCCAGAAGCAGCCCAGACTCTCAGGACCCACTTGAAAGACTGATTTCCACTGCACTGTGAGCACTGGCTCAGAAGAAGAACGGCGTGGAAGCTACCACCTGCTCAAAAAACAGGAAAGCCAGACTCGGTGTTGGGGTGTGTGGAGAGCCTCTGACATGACTGGTGTTCTGGTCTGGAAGACCTGGTGCGGGGGAGGGTGGTGGAGGATGCAGGCTGCAAGGGAAAACTGACCTCTGAACAGCTAGATCTGTGTGGCAAGGATGGGAGCTCTCACTCAGGGGCCCTTCTAAGCCTGGCCAGGTTAAACCACTGGCCTGTAAAGCTGAGGCCCCAGCAACCTGAGGGTCTGTCCTGCTCCAAGAGTTTCTGATTTGTTCTCTTTGGTTAAGCATTCCCTCAAGATCTCCTCAAGAGAAATAGCCTTTGAGACATTGGATGAAAGAGTTCAAAGGCTGCCCGAGCAGGGTCAAGGAGCGGCTGGTTAAAGCCCTTTTTGGTGGAAACTCACATCTCAGCATAGCATCACAAGGGATCAGAAAAGCCAGGATGTGGGGCATACCTGTCCCCTGTCTATTCCACTTGGCCCCAGTAACCTGTACCTGTACCTTGACCAAATGGCTCTAGGCTCCCTGGCATCATGTCCTGCACCCCTTCCCTTCCCTTCCTTCCCAACCTGCCCAATGGAGACTTTGTGGACTGCAGCTCCTTAAGCAGCACATTTCTCTAGAGCTTCACTAGCCATTACAGTGGCCACTGACTGTATGAGGCTATTTAAATGTAATTGATCACAATGAAATAAAACTGAAAATCCAGTTCCTCAGTCACAATTGCCATATTTCAAGCACCCAATAACCATATGTGGCTAGTTGCTCCTGTACAGACAGAACTTTCTGTATTGGACCGTGCCACTCTAGCTGCTCCTCTTCTCCTTAGAAGGAACCTCTCCACTTCCTCCTTAATTGAAATAAGTCTCCCTGCATCCCCACCCTATAGATGCTCTTCCTTCTCCCACAGCCCATCTACCTCTAGACGAACTCGATTGCCCTGGGATGAAAAATTCTCCTTCACAGGTCAGGCCAACTGACTAACACACCATCCAACATTCAGGCAACTCTTCATACCTGGCTCATCCTTCTTTTCCACTGAGATCACGTGGATGTGAGAAAGTGACTGGGAGGTGGAGAAGTAAGTGTGTGACTTCAGCACCTGTGCCTGTGGACCATTCATCACCACCTTTCAGGCCTCCCAGTTCTTTGACCTTGACATCTCTGAAGGTCTTGTCAATTCCACTCAGCCTCCTCTTCCAACAGGCACAGCCTGTATCCTGTCACCTCTGGAAGCTTCCACTTTCTGACCCCTACTTCCTCTCTTTCTAACAATCTTGTTTATAGACTTTCGAGGAAAGATAGTGACTATCTTTCCAGATCACAGGGACCTTCCCATCTGTTTGCTCCTCTACTTTTCCCCCATCCATTACCTTTTCCTCTGCTTACTTCTCTCCCTATACAGCTTAGAGACAATGGCCCATCACTTTGACAACTCTCTTGTCAACATCTGAATATCCTTTATTGTACAGTCCTGTCACCTCTACTTGACATGGCATCAAATCTGGACAAATGTAAACATCTGCTTTCTTCATGCCTTCCCCAAGGCAATCATAGTGCTGGCAAGGTCACACAACTATGCAGAATAGTATCACTATAAATTTCTGGATCTTACCCATCTCACATTCACAAGGACTACCCTCTTTGTAATTATCCCTTTTCTCTTTTGTATCATTTGGAGCATTCCCATCAACATTAGAAAATAAAGGAAGAATCTTACTTAAACCTACTCCCATCTCCAGTTCTTGTCCCTTTTCTCTGCTTCTTTGCTGAGCAAAACTCTGTGAAAGAGGTATCTAGACTCACTATCTCTACTTCTCCCACTGTCTCATAAACCCATTTCCATTTAAGATTTCAACCCTAACACTCTTTTAAAATGCCGTCAGGGTTACAAATGATCTCCATGTTGCCAAACCCAGTGCTCACATCTCTGCCCTTGATTATTAACCTTTTAACCATGGTTGATCGCGCCTTCATTCTGGAAAAAAAACATGCTGCTCTTGGCCTCCCTGATACTCTACTTATCTGGAGGTATTGAAGGTTAGGAGCACAGCCTCTGGAACTAGACTGTCTAGGTACAAATCCTAGCTGTGCCAATTAATAGCAGTGTGACCTTGGGCAAATTATTTGCCCTCTCTGGTTTCTATTTCTAACCTGTACAATAGAGGTATGAATGCCAGCATCTGCCTCCTGGGGTTGTAAATGTTACATGGAAAGTACTAAGAATAGAGCTTCTTACATGAAAAGATGCTCAGTGAAATCACCATATGGCTGTGGGTGGGGTTTAGGACATCCTACCCCAAAACATGGCACCCTGGTATATTGAATATTTTACGATGAAAGAGTTTGAGAAGACAGCATAAGCAGAAAGCTTTCTGACCTTCCCCCTCTCCCTCTTGCCACCCTTACTCCCTGAAGCAGATCATAAGACCTTCATGTGAGAGTGCCCTCCCTATATACCCTGAGGAAAACAACATCCAAAGGGGAGGGGGATGTCAAGAAGTATCTGATAAAACAGGCCCTGCTAAATTCCCTCACAGTTTATTGCACTTAGCTCCAACTCTTTATCCTATCAGGTCTTTTCACAACTTTCCACTCTTCACCAAACCTAGTATGAAAACACTCAGGTTTAACCATTTCTTCAGGTTTTTCTTCCTTAGGAAGGCTCCCATGCCACATAAAACTTTTATTAAATAAATGTGTATGTTTCTCTCTTGTTAATCTGTGTCAGTCTAATTTTTAGATCCAACTAAAGACCCTAAGAGGAAACCTTTTTCCTCCCTTTCAATGTCTAAAGGTCGACTCAGACTGAACATGTTCAAAGACTTATTTATTTATTTGACACAGAGAAGGAGATCACAAGTAGGCAGAGAGGCAGACAGAGAGAGAGGGGGAAGCAGGCTCCCTGCTGAGCAGAGAGCCCGATGTGGGGCTCGATCCCAGGACCCTGAGATCATGACCTGAGCCGAAGGCAGAGGTTAACCCACTGAGCCACCCAGGCGTCTCCCAAACCAAACATGTTCAAACAAATCTCCATGCCCTCCAAATCTCTCTTCTCTAAGTCTTCCTCCTCTTCTTCAATTGCATCTCCCAGATGTGCAGGTCAAAGGACTAGGTGGTTAACTTGATTTTTCTTCCCTCCCTCGTCTCCACATCCAACCAATCAGTAAGTCCTGATTGCAGCTCTACCTTGACAAGATACCCAGACCCTGCGTATGTCTGCCCACTTCTACTGCCACCACCGTGTTAGTCATGTCTCTCAGCTCCCACCCTTGCCCTGTGGCATCTCTTCACCACAAGTCATTCGGAGCCATGTCCCTCTATGCTCTCACTCGGAGTGATAAGGTAACTCCATTCACTCAGCTGTCCCAGCTGGAAACTAGGGTGCCATTTGAGAATTCTCTTTCCCTCTGCCACTCTAAGACCAGTTAAGTGTCTCTTCCCGGACTGCCCTTCTATCCCAGCACTCACTAGTCTGTAAAGTCACTGTCTCCTGTCTCTTTCCTTCCTTCTTCCTGGTTGTGGTAGGAAACACAGCTCATGCTTGCCCACTCACCCAAGCACTTGGTACAGTGCCTGAGGGGGCACATAAGAAATATTTGCCAAATGAATGTAGGAAGGGATAAAGGTTAATTTCAAAGGCAGTGTATGCTCAGGGTGGGATTTCATATCAGTGGATTAAAAGTGTGTCATTCGATAGATGATGTTGGAATAACCGGTCATGTGGGAAAACAAGCTGGATTTCTTATCTTGCACGCCACACTGAAATAAACTCCAGATGGCTCAGAAATTTAATGTAAAAAAATTGAAACCATAAAAGTACTAGAAGGAATCCTGGGGAGTGGACGGCCTTTCTAAGTATGTCATGAAAACCAGAAATCATAAAAGAAAAGAGAGAGAAATTGAAAACTTCTGTATGGCAAAACCCACTAGAACTGTCATTAGGCAAATGACAAATGAGGAAGAGTTATTTGCTATTTGCACCACATATCACAGGGAAAGGCTTAAGCTTCCTAAAATGAAAAAGAGCTCTTTTCAAAGCAAGCAATAAGAAAACATGGGGCAAATAAGGGAGCAAACAATTCACAAAAGAAGTTCATTAACATATGAAGGAAATGCAAATGCAGTCAGAAATTCCAATCCCTCCCTCAACTATGAAAAAGGGAAAATGGGGTATGGGAAAATGGTCCCTCTCAAGCCCTAGAGGCCCCAAGGATGAGAGTATTCATTGTTGGAACCTTTTTGGAATGGCCATCTAGAAATATATAACAAAATGAACACTGAAGACTCCCTTTGACTCAGCAATACTAACATTCAAAAATTCCTTTTATTATCTGGTATGTATAATAGTGTATACCTATGTGCATATATATATATATATACATGCACACATACATATGTATAATACTGCTCTGAACATATGTACACATTTGTACATATGTATCTGTAAATCATATAAAATATGTTGCTGATAAACATCTACCCACTAGCCAGCATCATATCTATGCCTTCTGGCCTTCTGCCTTCAGTCCTCGTACTCAGGATGACCTGTCCTGGCTTGGGATGAAAGGACAACTTCTATGCTTGTGCTCTTAATCCCATCTGCCACCTACTCAGGAACATCCCACTAACATTTCACTCTTTCTCTTGAGTCATCAATTATTTCCTCTTGGCTGGATCATTCTGATCAGTGTGCAAATATGCTATAATTTTTCCCACCATAAAAAGGTTTTTTCTTGATCACATTTTTCTCTTTAGCTACTCTCCATTCATTGCCGGTATCCCCTTCTTTCCACACTCCCTGTTTCTGATTCCCTTCTATCTCATTTGCACTCAACAGAGATGGCTCTTGCCAAAGTTACCAGTAATTTCATGTTGCCAAATTCAATGGTTTTCAGTTCTCATTTTACCAGACATGTCAGCAGCATTTGACATAAGAAACACTCCTTATGGAAACACTTTCTCTTGGGTTCTAGGACACCTTACTCTTCTGGTTTCCCTTCAACTTCACTGGCTCCTTTGAAGTTCCTTTGACTTCTTCTCATCGTCCCTACCTTGTCAAACTTAACTTTGGAGGGACCCAGAACTCTCATGTCTTTAAACAACATCTGAAGGCTGATAACTCCCATATTTACATCTCCAACTTAGGCTTTTCCTCTGAATTCCAGGTTCCTATATCACAAGAGACCTAGGCAATATCTCCACTTAAATTTATCTATTAGGCATGGTGGCTTGGGCCGAAAACCTTGGTGTGATCTTTGACTCCTCACTTTCTCTCACTCTTCCCATCCAATCCATTAGGAAATTCTTCAGCCCCACCTCCTCGGTAGATCCAGAAACCTGGCCACTTCTCCCCATTTCCACCATTTGGTGGGTTACTAGGTGTTTTTGCTGTTAAGAACAATACTGCTCTGGACATTCTTATGTTCACACATGCAAAACATTTTCTAGATGAGCTGTTCTCAAACTTTGGGGGACATCAGAATCCTTTGGAAGGCTTGTTAAAACCCAGAGTGCTTGACCTCACCCCCAGAGTTCCGGATTTGGTTTGGAATCTATCTGCATTTCTTTTTTTTTTTTAAGATTTTATTTAGGGGCACCTGGGTGGCTCAGTGGGTTAAGCCTCTGCCTTCAGCTCGGGTCATGGTCTCAGGGTGCTGGGATCGAGCCCCACATGGGGCTCCCTGCTCAGCGGGGAGTCTGCTTCCCCCTCTCTCTGCTTGCCTCTCGGCCTACTTGTGATCTCTCTCTCTGTGTCAAAGAAATAAATAAAATCTTTTAAAAAGATTTTATTATGTATGTATTTATTTATTTATTTGTCAGAGAGAAAGAGAGAGAGAGAGCACGCAATCAGGCAGAGACAGAGAGAGAAGCAGGCTCCCTGCCGAGCAAGGCAGCAGCTTAACCCACTGAGCCACCCAGGCATCCCATCCATCTGCATTTCTAACAAGATCTCAGGTGATGCTGATGCTACTCCATTGGGGGAAATTACACTTGGAAATCTATGGCTCTAGGGTATATTATACCCAGGAATGGAAATGGAAATGCTGGGTCATAGGATACACACATCTTCTACCTGACAGCAGAACACTGGTTTTTATTCCTATCAGCAGTGTGTGAGAATGCCTAGTGTTCCGCAACCTTGCCAACACTTGATGTAGTCAGAGATATTAGTATCACCAAAGTAGTAGACTCAAAGTGTTAGTTTTTGTGGTTTTGCATTGTATTACTGGTATTGCATGGGATATTGGGGGGGTGGATACAGTAGAAGTATACTTGTTGTAACATTGTTTATGATATTAAAAAACCAGTAACAAAAAAAAAACACTAACAACCTAGGTTTCCATCAATAGGTACTTTCAAAATTTACAACAGGATAATATGTGACTGATCAAGATGATGATTATAGGTGTCTAGTTATGGACATGGAAAATGCCTATAATATACTGTTAAGCAAGAGGGGGAAAGCAGTTTACATAAAGTACATAAGGTACATGACAGCATGTATAGTGTGATTTCATTTCCGTAAAATTGTTTAAAGGAATTGAGAAACACCTTGGAGAATGTTAATACTTGTTATCTTTAGGAGATGAATTTGGGGTTACCTTTGCTTTCTTTCTTTGTTTTCTAAATTTTCTGTAATGTTGGTTCTTTTTCAAGTGTACATATCTCCTTTTTCTTTAAAAGAGTTACTTTGAAAAAATAACATTCTTATATTTCTGTTTGTATATGACAGAAAGTATCTGGAGGTTTCACATGAAACTGATCAGAACGGGTGCTTCTAGGCAATGGGTTTGTGTGAGCCGAGTGGGAAGGTACTTTTATTCCATTCTGTACTCTTTAATTTTTATGACAGTATATTACTTTCGTAATAAAAAAACACTAATAAAAACAAAAAAGAAAAGAGAGCTATTCTTAGCACCCAAGCCAGCCCTGCCAGCCCCTGCTGCTGCCAGCCCAGCCCAGCCCACCTAGCTCTGCTGAGCCTCCAAAGACTTCACAAGGAACCCACTTAAGTCGTGCCAGACCTCCTCTGGCCAGGGAGCTTTCAAGCTGTGGAGCCAGGGCCAGTCATTGGACTGCCCAAGAAAGAGTTCCTCCTGCTTCTGGGTGCTCCCTTGAGCCAAAAGAAATGTATCACCCCCATAAAGCCTGTGGCTGTGGGCTCCCCCCCCCCCCTGTGACGGAGGTGAGAGGCCAGCCCCCTAGAGGGCCCAGAGAGAAACCATTAACATAGCCAAGGAACTGACTTGACTGTCAGAGGTAGGCAAACTCCAATAATGAAAATCTGTGTCTCTAACAAAGCACTTTTAAATCTGTAAAGATCAGAGGTAGGAAGAAATAAATTCTATAAGATCAGAAAGATGTAGAGATGGTGAACATGAATTCATCTACAGCATACTTGGATGGCAGAATTAGAAATCATCCTGAACTGAGAAAGAATTAATTTGACCTAAAACAAATAAGACTTCACAAAGGGACTGGATCTACAATGGGACTATCTACAGTTGTAGTTTTCCAAAAGCTACCAGAAGGGGATGCTTCCTTCTCATGTCATCCCCTCTGAGCTCTGGGTGACTACCATGTCAACACACGTAGTTCAGTCCCTCCATGGGATGTATCATGTGGTCATAATGTGGTTTTCCTCTGTCTCTCCCACAGCCCACAAGCTCCAGAAGGCAAAGACCAGCTCCCATTCCTCTCCTGCCTCTTTGTAACAGGCATGAGGCCTACCACACACTAAGAGCTCAGTAACTGTTGGGGCAGTAGAATGGGATCATCTCCAATATAGAAAGAAAACAAAGGGGTACCTGGGTGGCTCACTTGGTTAGGCGTCCAACTCTCGATCTTAGCTTATATTTTGATTTCAGGGGTTGTGGGTTGAAGTCCCATGTTGGGCTCCATGCTGGGTGTGGAGCCTACATTAAAAGAAGGATAAGGAGAAGGGGAAAGAAAGAAAAAGAAAGAAAGAAAGAAAGAAAAAGAGAGAGAAAGAAAACAAAGATGCCATTTTGCAAACACCCAAGTTCCAAAACTCTTGGTAGACAGTCATAGCTGGATACCTCCCAGCATCACTGCCCAATCCGCTATGGCCCAGTATGCCCACCAAGTGGGTAACACAGGGGCTTGGCTCAAACTTCTGGGTTCTAGACTTAGATAGCCTCCTTGGAAAAGTGGGTTCCTCTCCAGGGAGTGGCTTGGAGAAGGTGACACTCTTGAATATATACTTTCTCTTTAATAAAATAGCCATACAGGACAAAAACTGAAATCCAGTGGTGGGACTTCATGGTGCCCCACCCCCTCGACCTCTACCAGCCTTCAGCTGTCTTTCCATGATTACATTTGGCCACTCTTAACAATTGTATGAGGATAATATTTGTTCACAAGTAAGCACTTGGTTTATTTTTAAAACAGGTTCAGTTTTTAAAGTTCTTTTAAGGGGTGCATGGGTGGCTCAGTGGGTTAAGCCTCTGCCTTCGGTTCAGGTCATGATCTCAGGGTCCTGGGATCGAGGCCCGCATCGGGCTCTCTGCTCGATGAGATGAGCCTGCTTCCCCCCCCCCCCACCGCCTGTCTCTCTGCCTGTCTCTCTGCCTGTCTCTCTGCCTATGTGTGGTCTCTGTCTGTCAAATAAATGAATAAAATCATTAAAAAAAAGAATAAGGAATGGGCTTAACCTGGAGGAAGTTTGGGCTACAAATGAGAAAGAGAGAGGGTGTCTACTTGCTTCAGTTATTTGGACTAATCTTTTACTTGGGAATTAGATTTGTTCACGTGAAATAATTGAGGAAGGGAATGGGGTAGGAATTTAGTCTTCAGGACTACCGTTCTGAGGGGCACATACATAATGAAAATGGCTTGGGAGATAGTGAGATTGAAGGGCCCATGAGACAGCCAAGTGAAGAAGATGGGCTGGCAGCAGGATATTATGGGGCTGAGGTTCAGAAGGACAGTCTAGGGCAGGGGCCTGCTAGGGTAGAGGCACATTTTTGATGAACCCTGGAGACCACAGAAGACATGGCATCACCTAGGCTGTATGATAATGGTTAAGTGCATGGAGAATGATAAGGAAGGTCAGGGAGGAGCCCTCACCAGTTCCATCAAAAGGAATTCTCTATGAGGAAGGAGTCTGAGAAGAAGAGGTTAGAGATCAGGCACCAGGAGCCACATTTGCCAAGACACATCCTATTGCAAGGAGCAGAAACTTGATCTGGGAGGGAGTGAGTATGGCAGAGAGGGAAGAGGACGCCCACTAGGCTTCACCTGCTTGTTCTTAAAATGGCACAAGGAGCCATTCCCAAATGATTTGTTCCCACTAAGAGCCAAGCACTATTCCAGCCACTAGCTAAAAATGCCCAGGATGTACAAAATGTACAAAATGTGCCATTGTCACTAGCCAAGCCGCAGCTCCTCTCCTTCCACTCTTCACTCTACCAGGGAAGGAAGGAGAACAGCAGCTGGTTGGTCCATGGCAGATGACTGACAGTGGAGAGGCTTCCAAAGAACCCCCAGAGGAGTACACAACTTTCTTCTGAGCCAGTGTCCTTTAATTTTCTCAAAGAAGATGTAGCATTGAGAGGACCTCAGGGAGGTTGCACTGGAGGAAGGGAGAATTAAATCGAGTCTGATATTGGCATTTGAATCTGCTCTCAGTTTTAATAACTGAAAGAGAAAAGAAACTTCTGAAACCTGCCCAAGATGCATTAATGGATGGGCAAGCCTTGCTAGACATAGCTCAGTTGAGGGGAGTGATTTGTGATGCCCAAATAACTGACATTCATTTAATGCCTTTTATGTTGGACACTGTGCCCTGAAGTGTACCAAAATCATCTCAGTTCATCCTCAGGACAGCCCTATGAGATAAACACTACAATTTTTCTCATTTTACATGTGAGGAGTCAAAGGCCCAAGATCATGCAGCTAACAAATGGTAGAGTTGGACTCCTAACCTCCACTTCTATTAGCTCAATTAGCCAATAAGTGCAGAACCAGGTTGGGGGTGTTTGTGGGAACTGCACTAGTCATACCACTAGAGATACTAATATTTATTTAAGGGTTACTACGTGCCAGACACAATGCTAAGTGCCTCTGTTACTAGATGTTCTGGGAAAATCCTCTTGAGGGCCTTAGCTTCCCTTTTTTCAGCCATTTTGTAAGGAGTCTTTCTTCCTTTGGTCAAAATTAAATTATTGGAATTGTGCAGGCCTTAAATAGAAGAGAGGCCGATGCAACTTGAGCTTATGCTGGAGTTTAAACATCTGTGCAGAAAGCCACAATTGAAAGAAACCATGTAACTGGCTTTTAGCAGGATATTTCTAGAAAGATCAGATAACTTGCATTTGGGCAGCCCAGCCTTGACCATCTGGCTGCTTGCGAGGAGAGAGGGAACTATACATGGTCCAGACGATGACACTGAAGCTCAGAGTGATGAGGTCATTTGTCCAAGGCCACTCCACTCAGGAGTGAGTGAGCCTGGAGAGCAATCCAAGGTAGCCAGAGCCCTTCAGAAAAACATCTCTGCTGGGTCTCACTAGCTTTCCCCAGGAGACTCAGCTGCCTGGCTCTGAAAGCCGTACAAGGGCAGAGGCTTAACCCACTGAGCCACCCAGGCACACCTAAGAGACATTATATTCGACAGATTCTACTTCCTCTGTCAGACTGAAGGTCAAAGGTTATCTTGAGAGGGACCTTTCTGAAGGTGCAGGGCAGGAGTGGCAGGGAAGACCTTTGGAACATGCACATGTCCGAGCTCTATTCCCAGAGTTCCAAATTCTTTGAGATGAGGTTTGACTATTCACATTTTTAGCAAATGTCCCCAGAGGTTCAAGTGCAGTCCAAAGATTAAGGACTGTGGCTCCTGAGTAAGGCACCAGGGTGGGGTAGGGTGTTTCAGGAGAGTAATGCAGGGGTGGGGCTGAAGCAGTTGTAGGGCTGGGGAACTTCCTCAACCACGTTTGTCAGCCTTGAGTCCTGGGGCATGAAGGTGTCAAGGATACCAAAGATATGAAGGTAATTGAGGGATGTTATTTGAAATACATTTCATTAGAGAGTTTGACTGTTGGTGTGTTATTACTCTCAAACTGAATAGCATCATTTACATTAATATGAGTTGAGCCTGCAAGACTTGCAAGAAGTTTGAAACAAAATGCAAATTCATAGAAAAAAATGCAACTTAGAAAGGTCCAAAGTAGTCTTATAAACTTTTAAAAATTGCGTTATCAATTGAAAGTCCTCTGTCCCATAATTGGTTGATTTTACGTACCATCTTGACTAGGCTGCCTTCCCAAGTTACTCAGTCACTCTTCTAGGTGTTGTGGAGGCATTTTATTGATGTGATTAAAGCCATAATCAATTGACTTGAAGGGAGATTACGCTGGATAATCTCGGTGGGCCTGATTTAATAACACTGAAAGGCCTTAAGAGCAGAGCTGGAACTATGTAGCAGGAGCTGAAGCTGCCATTCCTAGTAAGCCCCCACCATGAGGTAAACCAATTCCTGGTACTAAATCTCTTTATATAGCTACTAGTGATTCTGTTTCTTTGGTTGAACCCTGACTGATACACCTCCCCACACAAAAAAGTTATATGTAGTATTTTCTGTATTAAAATATTTAAAATATTTCAACTTTCCATTATGATTTTTTGACTTATACTTATTTAGAAGTGGTTTAATTTCCAAATATGCCAAGGTTTTCCAGCTATGTTTTTATTTTCACTGTGTGCCTTATTCGCATTGTTGTCAGAGGGTACAGTCTATATGATTTCAGTCCTCTTCCCTGTAGATATCTTTTGAGTTTTCCATTCATTTCCTGAAACATAGTAAATGTAGTTCTTTTATAGTATGTGTCTGATGAGGAGCGGTGTCATAGGTAAGCCTGGGAAAGTGACTGACAGTGTCTCTCTGTGGAACTAGGGCTTGTTCCTAGGGGGTCAGTGTTCCCCACTCATTAATTACTTGATGCTATCTTCACCAATTTTTGCCATATCTAAGTACCATATATATAATTATTTACTTAAGATGTGTTATTTAAATTGACTGTCTTTAAAACTCGTATTTTACATAAAAGGCAAAGTTTATGTTGCTATTGCAAATAGAAAACTAATCATTTGTCATAAATTGAAGGTAGCCATAAAAAGAGGCATTATGATAAAAAGAGAATAATATGACACATTATCTAAAATATTGTAGTTCTATGAATGCTTTAAGGCTGAGACTTGCTCTCTTATCATGAAAATAGATTTACCAAGTGTTGGAGGACCTAATGAAATGCTAGCACCACAGAAAAAGGATGGACTTTCCAATAAACATTACATATAACATGATATTAAAAACACTTTTCTTGTCATTTTGCAATCATCACTACAAAAATCATCAATGGATGCTGAATCTAAGGAGAAGGGGTAAGGTTTGTGAAAATTATTTGCATGGGGGGGAATGTAACTATGCAGGGGAGAACTTGGCTATCATTTTGACTGGGTAATCAAAATTAATATCATCTAGATGATACCCTTACAAGGACACAACATCACTTCACTGGGTACTCATATGGGAAAAAAAATGTCCATGGATCCTGCCACATATCACACAAAAACTTAGTTGCAGGCAGACTGCAGATCTAAATGTGAAAGGTGAAAGCACAAAGCTTTTATTTTATTTTAATTTTTTAAAGTAGGTTCCATGCTCAGTGTGGCACCCAGTGTGGGACTTGAACCTGAGCTGAGATCAAGAGTCAGATGCTCAACCTCAATCAACTGAGGCACCCACGCCTCCAAAACAACAAAGCTTTTAAAAGAAAAACAGGAGGTTGGTAGCGAGATGGGGTAATTGGGTGATGGGCGTTAAGGAGGGCACGTGATGTGATGAGCACTGGCTGTTGTATGCAACTGACAAATCACTAAATTCTACCCTGCAACTAATAATACACTATACGTTACCTAAATCGAAATTAGAAAATGAGACATTCAGCAGAGCAGACTGAGGAAACAGTATGTGATAGGATGAATATTTCAAAAAATATTATATATGTTAGTAGAAAGATGCTTCGAAAGAAAGAAAGAAAGAAAGAAAGACAAACAGGAAAATATCTCTGTGAACTTGGAGTGGTCAAAGATTTCTTAGACATGACACAAAGTGATAAATATTAAAAAAAATTGATAAACTGAACTACAGGAAAATGAAGAACTTCTGTTCTTGAAAACATACTGTTGAAATGCAAGGCCACCCCAAATATTAAAGGAAATCTTTACAATACAGAAATCCAACAGAACACTCATCCAGCATACATCAAACAAACAAATAAACAACTACTATAAATAAACACTAAGGGTAGGCAAGCTGAAAGGAAAGCAGGTACAAGATCTGAATGGGTGCTCAGTTTTAGTAGTTCTCAGGAAAATGCACATTAAAGGCATAAGATCTAACATTTAAAAGACAGAGAATACCAAGTGTTCATGTAGTGAAGTCTTCTCCCTTGCTCTGTTATCTCACAATGTGACTATAGTTGGAGTTAGGGTCTTTACAAAGGAGAGGAGATTAGGACACAGACATGCATGGAAGGAAGACCATGTGAGTCCACAGAAGAAACTGGAAGTGCTGACGTCTTCATCTTGGACTTCTAGTCTCCAGAACCACGAGAAACTAAATTTCTGTTGTTTAAGCCACACAGTCGACGGTAGCACTTTGTCATGGTAGCCTGAGCAAACTACTCAACACAATTGCATAAATACGTTCAACAAAAGGCAAGTATTTATAATAGCAGCAGTATTTATAATAGCCCAAACCACCCTCGTGCCCATGACAGTAGAAAGAGCAAGTCATGGTGTCTCCAGTGTGGGGAGAGAGAACCCAGACATGTAAGTTTCTTGATCCGGGTGCTTTTACATAGACATGCTCTCTGTGTGAGCTGTGTTCAAGCGGACACTTATGTATGGCACGCATATTCTTGGTAGTGTCTATTTTGCTTTACTACGAAGTTTAAAAACATAAAAGCACCAGACTTGGGGGGTTCCCCCACCCCTCCATAATCTGAAGGAATCAAAGAGAATTAAACAGGAATGGCCTGTCTTTATTTGTTATAAGTACCACTGATAATGTTCCAGACAACCCAGTGGGACACAGAGGGTGAGGGCAATGGGCAGCCTTTGCCTGGCGTTCAGTGAGAGATGACAAGAGCAGACTGCCTGGCTCACGGAGCCCCTGGCTGCTGAGCAGAGGACAAAGGGGAGCCCAAATAGAGGCAGGGAGACCTAGGATGAGGCTGTTGATATCATCCGGGTTAATCAGTGACGTAGCTGAAGGCAGGACTCCAGCCTGTGTCCCCTGGCACTGTGCACCACAGCGTATCCACTATTCATGGCGGACCCTGGTGTGGTGTGGACAGCCCAGCCCTGCCCCTTCCCATCATGCCTTGCCGGCCTTGGTCTGAAACTCCCCACTCTGACTTGGAATGGGTTCTGGTACTGCTCATCTGCTGGGGTCCTGAATATAAAGGATAAGGGGGTTATTCTCCTTGGTTCTAGAAGGAAGGGGGTACAGAGGCCCCAGGGGTCAAAGAAAGAGCCCCACAGGGTTATTTTGTGGACTATCTGAAGATACATCTGAATTTTTGCAGGTTTTTGTTTAGAACTCCCATTAAGAGCATTTCAGTTATGTGGGACAGTACCGGGGTGTGCAGTTCAGACATAGACACGGACACACACACACACACACACACACACACAGTCGCAGAACCACTTTGTGTCACATGGTCATTTTCTGAAGCCCATGGAGCTGAGGAGGGTAGAGGGCCCTCCCTAATATGTGTATATGTGCTCTGTGGGACAGGCATAACGTGTTACCACAAGACGAGGCTCACAGCCCAGCAGTCACCGGACTGCCTGTGGCTAGCTCTGCGCACAGAATAGAAATGATGTCACTAGAGCTTCACATTATTTCATCCAATTAACTGAGTGTTAATTAGCATGTCCAAAGTGCTTTGAAGCTGAGGAGCACTGTTTATTCACGATTGGGGTGAGAGGGGCAAGCTCAGAGAAGCAGCACAAGGAGCGCTGTCATTAGAATGGGAAGATGGACGAGGCTTCTGCTTCTGTCTTGCTGTGAGGAGCTAGGGGACATTTGTGCCAGTGTCTGGGGCTGCCACAATCAAATGCCACACACTGGTGGTGGTTGAGGGACTAAGACAACAAACATTTATCCTCTCACAGCTCTGGAGGCCAGAAGCCTGAAATCAAGGTGCCGGCAGGGCTGTGCTTCCTCCAGGGGGAGATCCTTCTTACCTCTTCCAGATTGCAGCCTTCGGTGTGGCCCCAGGCATTCATTCCTTGGCTCAAAGTCACATCACTGCAGTTCACATACCTCTCTGTCGTTCACATACCTGTCTTCCCTTTGTCTGCGTCCCTATTTCCTCTTCTCATAAGGCCACCATCATATTGCCTTAGGGTCCACCTGAATGACTCCATATTAATGTAAATGATAAAATTCAATTTGAGAACAACAGTAGCACCACTAGAGTCTTCTGTCCAGCTCTTTACAGAAGACTTTGGCTCTCTCCGTCACCCCTAGATTCCTGTGCTGAGGAAAAAGATTGGAGGGAAACTCAAAGGCACAAAGCATTCACTGGCCACTAGAGATCAGATGGGCACTGTTATGGGTTACATTATGTCCCCCCAAAAGATGTGTCGATGTCCTAATTCCCAGGGCCTGTGAATGTGACCCAATTTGAAAATGGGTCATTACTGTTTTCTCATTGTTGCTGGGTTCCCTCTGGCTCTGTGGAGACTCCTGCTGGGGTGGGGACAGGTAGGATGCCAGAGCCTGTGCTGGCACTTCAGGGGTCACAGGGAGGTCCCAAGCAGGCACTGCCTTGGAGGACTCCTTAGTGTGGAGGGAGGCAGGTATAAGAACTAGGAATCTTGTGCAAGTACCATCGGTGAAAGAAGCCCTAGGCAAGCACCAGTGGGAGCCTGGGAGAGAGCAGAGCAGGAGCTTCACCTGGCCTGGCCACCCACCCAGTAGAGCATTGTAGGACTCAGCCAGGCAAAGAGGGCAGGAGGCATTCCAAGGAGAGACCCTCACACGCTGCCATTAGCAATGGCCTTCTTAGTCCATGGGAGTCCCTTTAAAGCTCCCGAGCAGACTACCTGTGAAGCCCCCGGCCCAGAGGGGCTGTAGATGTTACAGGTTATCTTGGGCCCCTCCACACTGAAAGCAGCTTCGTAGCATTCAGTGCTTGGGCCAGAACTGACTTCACAGAAGACAGCAGTCAATCAACTGCTACCAGGATAAGGACCTCAGGACACTTGGTTCTGCAGTAGCATGGTGTGTCCCCTCCTGTACAGCCTACAGTGACTTGAGGCCTTGCATCTAGTCTCTGCCTCTCTTGCAGAGTCTAATCTCCACAGGCTCAGGCTCAGCACCACCTGGGCCCACGTTGGGAGCCGCTTTGATTGACGGACTATGGTTAGACGATCTCTGGGTGGCCTTACCTTAGTTTCTGAGCTTCACTTCCCTAAACACTAATCCCAGCCCCAAATACAGCACAGAGAGGCATGTCTAAATCCTACTTCCTCTCCTACCAGGAAATGAGACCCAGTCCCAGGCCTGGAGGCGGTGCTGGCACCTAACATTTGCTCACCTGGGCCACTGGATTCTCAGACCTTTCTAAACCCGCCCCACAGATCCACCCTCATTTCTCAGCACCTTCTAAGCCAGCACCTCCTATTAGTGACCTCTGTACAGGTTTTGTAATCATCAGTTGGTGCCAAACTAGCCCAGTGAATTATCTGAATAGTATTTGGCAGGCAGGGCTGTAGGGATGCAGCAGTTTGCTTGAAGCCCTGGGCCTGTCACAGATAGGCTGGAGCACTGGCACTTCACCCGGGGGCCTGCCTCTCCCTTCCAGCGTGGTGAGGGGATGCTCCTCCCTAGATTCATGATTGTTGAGCCTGTTGGGACTTGCCTGTCCTCTGGCCCCGTTCCAGCTGGAGGCCTGCCTTGTAACCAGGCCCCAATACCTTCCATGCAGACTTCAGACAGAACTATATCTGGCCAATGCCTTAGCTAGTCATCTCACTATCTTGCACTTGGGTTTGGATAGAACCTCATACTTGACAGGCTTTGCTAGGCAGGGAAGAGGACCAGGAAACTCTTCCTCTGCTGAAAAATCCAGAGCCGTGCTTTTCTACATCTCATGTACCTTATTAGCCACTGTGACAGACTGAATAATTGCTTCCCCAAATGTCCACCTCTTGAGGAGGAGATGTACTGATGGAAGTGGAGATTGGAGTGATGCACTCTGAAGACGAGGAAGGGGCCACAAGCCATGGTTTTATAGTGGTGCCTGCCTCTGGGCCTTCTCCTTGAACTCTTTCCACCACTCAAACACAAGTGCCACCGTGTCACTCTTCAGAGGGCAATGATATCCAAGCTCCTTGACCCCTGCAACCTCATTCCCCACCATTTCCTGTCACGGACCATGGTGGTTCCCTTGGCCTAGAAGCCGGAATGCCATTCCTTCTCAAGCTGGCCAAACTGGATTCACCCTGTTTTATTTATTCATCTATTTTTTGAAAGTAGCCATCCTCATGGGTATGAGGTGGTATATTATTATGGTTTTGACGTCCATTTCTCTGATGATGAGTGACGCTGAGCATCTTTTCATGTGCCTTTTGGTCTCTCAGTCCCTCTTAAGCAGAGTTGGCAAACTTTTTCTGTAAGGGGGAAGGTAGTAACTATTTTAGGCTTTGTGGGTTACATGATCTCCGTTCACAACTGCTCATCTCTGCCACTGCACCATGGATGTGGCCATAGACAATATGTAAACCAATGGGTGGGCTTGTGCCAGTAACATTTTATTGACCAAAGCACAGGCAAATAGGATTTGACCCCAAGTTCAGTTTGTGGACATTTGTTCCTAAGGCAAAGAACACTTGGGTTATTACTTTTCTCTGTGGGTCACTTCTGCATCGCTTTAGACTTAGCAGGTGCTCAGTAAATATTTTCTGAATTGATGGTCCCCACAGAGAATAAAGCCAGTGGTGTGTGGAGAATAAAGCCAGTACTAACTAGAGAAGACATCTCATTAAGAGTTGCAGTACAGGGAAAGGCTGAAAGGCATTCGCCCTTTTCCCCCCTTTTCTCTCCTACCCAGCTCACTCGAGAAAGTTTTCTGGGCTGAAGGAGCTAAGGTGAACACACTTCCTGGGGGCTGGGTGCGCAAAAGACAGACCTGACAAAGGGAAGGCTCTAATTTGGGTCCGCTATCATTCAGAGTCTTCCCTAATTGGCAACTAGGCAGTGCTGGGGAAAAGAGGGGTTGATGAACTCTCTTGAGTTCCCCCCAGCTGGTCAATGTGTTAGCAGCTTTGCTCCCTTAATGCCCTTTCAGTCTGGTCACTCTTCCTGGGCAGAGAAACAAATCAAAAGCCCCTGGTCCTTGGGGAATGCAGTGGCTTGTTGGAGATCTGGACAGCTAAGCCAATGACTGATGGCAATGCAGGGTGGGCTCTGCAGGAAGCCAGAAGAGGGAGACTATGGGCATGAAACTGTGAGGAGTAAATGATGTCGGAGATGACATGTGAAGGAAAAGGAGGCTTCAGGCCTAGCAGTAGTACATACCTGAGGTGAGCTGTGCAGAAGAGAATGTAGCTAAGGAGCCATGAGGAATTTATAGGCTAGCCTGCTGGCGTTAGGTGGAGAGGAAGGCAAGGACCCACAGACAGAACAGCTGGCCACAGCCACCACTTGGTCCATGACCACATGCACCTGAAGATGCTAATGAAGCCTGGGATCCCTACTCTGGCCACTTACCCCTCAGCTTGTCTCTCTTGGACCCTTCCTCGAAAGCAGGCTTCTCTACAGCTGTTGGCATTCAGCCCACTGACTTGAATTTTGTATGAGGCCACAGTCATCTTTGAAAAGCTAATTAGAGCTCTGTGCCCTCTTCCGACAAAAGACACACACTCACAGAGGTCCCCAAGGCTGTGTCCAGTTCTTGGGATTCACAGACCTCCTAATTCCACATATGAATGCCGGGCCTGGAACCTCTGCTCTAACCAGTCCCACTGGCTCTTTCCTTCTGTTGCTGCTGTTAGGCTGGGACTTCAGTAGAGGCAGGTGGCTAACCACATTTCTTGAGCACCCGCTCTGTGGGGACACTGGTTGGCTCTGCCCTCAAGGGGTTCCTGGCCTGGTGGGGGTGGGAGAAATCACACTGAGGGAACACTCTAAACAAAGCAAAGACTGAGAGCTATAGCCTGGGAGCCCAGAACGAGTAGATGATTTCCAGTCGGGAAGATTAGGGTAGATTTTTGTGGGGAAAGGGATCTGGCCGTTCTCTGTTTGGGGACATAACAAGGAGAGGCCACGGCAGGCAGCCAGGGCCACCCGAGTAAGGGGATGTCCGACAAGTCAGGAGCACTTTGGCTGGCGCAGTGGAAGAGGCTGGAAAGGTTAGAACAGGTTGTGAGAAAACGGCTGCAGAAGGTGTTCGCGAGAGTTGGAACGCACTGAAGTGTTTTTGATGGCGGAGGGACAGATCTAGGTCTCTTTTGGGAAGGACAACCTGGAGATCCACAAAGGCTGGATCAGGGGAGGCAGAGAGATCAGCCTGGCTGTTCCAGCACACCTGACCCCGGTGCAGATAGGGCCCGGAGCCGAACTAGGTCAGTATCAATGGGGAGGGGAAGGGACTGAAATAAGAGACCTCCCCAATGAGCACGCCGAGCTGGACGTGGACTTTCAGCTGTCCTCAAGCCGGCAGACAACTGGCTTGGCTCCAGCCCGATTCTACAGGTGGGTGTGACGCGGAGGCGGTTGGCGGGGGGCGGGGGGCGCAGGCCTAGGTCGCTTCTCCAGGATGTCATTTTAGGGAAGTGTGCAGCAAAGTCCTCAGCCATCAGCCAAGGGACGGGTTGGAGTGGCAAGGGGACTCAGGCTGGTGAGTAGGACAAGTTCAGCCTTGCAGTGGCGGTGGCAAGGTTCTAGCCGGACTTGGTGACCTGGAGGGAGTCCTCTGGGCGGTTTGGAACCATGGGTGGGGCCCGGACACAGTGGCCGCCCACGGAGCCTCCGCCAATAGGTCTGAGGTGGGGCCCATCGTTTCCCGGGGCTGGCTCTGCTTTCTGGGCAGTCAGACTTCCTCCGAACAGATGGGGGTGACACAGGTGTGAGTCAGGAACACAGGGCAGACGGAGAAGCGGCCATAAAAGCTGTCTGGGGGAGGGAGGGTGTTTCCACTGCAGTACCAGCTCGAGGCCGTGCCTGTTTGTTTGCAGCCCAGGCAGTGCCCAACACACGTGTAGGAGGACTGGGTGAATGGAACAAGTGAGCAGGCCAAAGGTTCCCTGAGGAAGTAGAAGACGTGAATGGACTCTCCCATCCATCTTAAGTAGAGGCAGCCGCTAGCATTTCCCCAAGACGGCTGGAAGGACAAAGCTGAGGGCACTTGGGTCTGTCAGCTTCCCTTTTGTAGGCCTGTGCCTGTCTTCCTCGCAGCTCTGAGAGCAGAGGCTAGCAGCCCTCTGCCCTGGCCTCCTCCCTCCCACTCCTCACAGGGAATCAAGCAGTGAGCGCCGAGTCCTTTCCAGGTGCTTCTGCTAAGGCTTCATTTCTATTTCCTGGCTGCATCATCCTTACCCCGACCTTTGTCACTTCTACCCGATCGCCCAGGCTCCACGCAGGGTGCCACAACACGTTTCTTGATTTTTGCCCTCTACTGCGTAAACTGTCAGTGGTTTCCCATGCCTACAGGAGACGGTTTAGTTCTCTTGGCTTGGCAGCCCTCAGCCCTGCTTACCTGTTCAGCCAAGCCAACCTCCCACTGCTCCACGCCCCCCACCCCAAGCCAGGCTGGTCACTCCCGTACTTCACTGGATCCGAGAAAGAAATTGTAACAAGCCACTGACTCTGAACCTGACCTTTCAGCCCGAAGTGCCACCTACTGACTCTATCCACCCTTCAAGTCCGATTCAGTGTTGTCACCTCCTCATTAGAAGTGTCTTTGACGGTTTTGCCTGGAAGCCGTGGCTCCCCTCCTCGAACTTATACTACCTAGTCTCAAGTGTGTGCATCGTTTTCTGTCTGGTGTTACAGGGGCTTGCGAACATACCTTGGGCTCCTCAATTCTAAGTACCTTAAGGGCAAAGACCTTGTCTTACTTTTCTAGTGGGGCTCCCCCGCCCCATCAGCTTAGCAGTCTCCCCCAGGTGGGTGTGATGCTCCCATCACACAAACCTCATGGCGATACAGTATCTTCACTTTCTTCCGGTGTCCCTGGCTGCCCCTCCACCCCTAGGCAATGGCAGAGGAGTCTTCAACATTACATTTCCACTAATCTGGGAAGAGACCAGGTTCTGTAAGCAGAACATCTCCAGAAAATAGAGAACACTGCATCCTATGTGCTTTGCCTCTTAGAAACTGGCCCGAAGGGGTCTGTGAGCATGAGCCACAGAGAAATTTTCTTTTCTGCATCATCTCATGGACTTTCTGCCCAAACGCCAGTGGCTCACTGTCACTCAGCCCCATGCCCCATGTTAGAAGAGCTACATGGCAGACCACTGGGGTACACTACCTGGCAACTAAAAAGGACAACGGGTCTCTGCCAATAAAGAGAGATGTGTGGGGACAGCTGCGCGACTCAGTCGGTTAAACGTCTGCCTTTGGCTCAGGACATGATCCTGAGGTCCTGGGATCGAACCCTGCATCGGGCTCCCTGCTCAGCAGAGAGTCTGCTTCCCCCTCTGCCCGCCGCTAGCCCTGCTTGTGCTCTCTCTCCCTCTTGCAAATAAGTGGATAAAATCTTTCAAAAAAAAAAAAAAAAAAGAAAAGAGAGACGTGTCCACGAAAGAGTGTTTTATGAAAACACAATGCAGGTAGGCACACCAGCTGTACTGGGCAGAGAACGCGGAAGCAGAGAAGGAGGTGGCCAACCAGCGGTCATTTCCCGATAGGGGCTGATGGAGTGAGGGGTGACAATTATTTAAGCTTTTAAAAAGTTTTTGCTTTACACTCTGCATCTCTCTGAAGTTTCACCACGTGTTTGAAATTCCTGCTTTTCTTCTGTGGCTTCTCCTCTAGTATTGCGCTGCGCGGAAGTAAATCTAGTTTCCCAACACCGGTTAGCAAATGGGCTGTTTCGCCCCTACAGCTTCGATTATGTAGAAGGACGCTGGAATGCTAAGTAACCTGGGTGGGGGACGGGGAGAGAACACCAAACAGCAGAAGACGAAGCTGCCTGCTTTAAGAAATTCCAGTCCAATCTGACAGCGGGAGGAATGCCAGCTGTTTCCTCCACCCTTGAAGGAGGTCGGTTTGTGGCTGGGGAATGCACAGAGGTGGGCCCAGTCTCCGGGCTGCATCAGTCGACCTTCCGCAGGTAACGAAAACTCTGCACGGTCCTTTCTATGGCCTCATCCATGCTGACCAGTGGCCGGTAGCCCATGAGCCTTTTGGCTCTCTCACAGCTGTAATAGTGGAACGTGCCAGCCAGCGCGACGCGCATCGGTGTGAAAGTGGGCTGGAGCTGGATGATGGGACGCATCACCACCACCAGGAGGGCCAGCAAGAGGGCCAGGTAGTAGGCTACCCAATAGGGGATGTGGTACTTGGGGGCCTCGTAGTTGAGGCCTGTCAGGATGCGCGACAGGAATGTCCAGAAAGGGACGGGTTCGTCATTGGTGATGTGAAATGCCTGGAGAGAGAACAAGAAGTTAGGAAACGCTCCCTAGCTGGGGAGGTGGGCAGACCACACTTGGAACTTGGAGCTCGGGTGTAAGCTGATGACTCGGCCTGGGACCAGTATTTTGGGCAGCAATCGGCCTCTCCCCGCCGGCCCACCCAGCATCTCTGATCTGCAAATGGCAGCCAGCGGCCGAGATGCTTTTCCGACTGGGAGCTGTGGGCAGCCTTAGGGTGTAGACAGCAAAGGTGAGTTTTCTCTGTGGGGCAGGATTTTTAGGTGAAGCTTAGACTGCACTCAGGAAGGTATGCTTGTTAATTTAATAATCATGGTGATCGTGGTGAAACTCCTCATCTTCAGATGCAACAAGAGGTCACACGCCATCTCTCAACTGTGCTGTGTTTGGTCTAAAACATAAAGCCATACACCCACCGACCCCCACCACCCTAAGTGTCACAGGAGTGGGAAAACAGCAGAGGCCCAGGAGAAAAGTGAGATCCAAAGAGGGGGGTCCAAAGGTAGCAGTGAGACACAAGGAAGGGGGGGCCCTATGAGTGGGAGGAGAGGGTGAGGGGGGCCCTACTGTGCTCTCCCCTCTCCGCATGAGAGCTCCCTTCCCCTGACATGTCTGTCCTGTGCACCAGGTGCCAGACGCCAGGAGACTGAGATACATCCACCCCTCCAGAGGGGCGAGAGGCATGAGCAAGGGTGTGGGCAGTGGGGGAGAAAATACGAGATTTCCAGAATGACGGGGAGGGAAGGTGAGTAGCAAGCACCCCACCAAATGTACACGGGACCCTGCTGGAAGGGTCACGTCCACAGCGGGCATCCAGGTCATGTGGCCTGGAGAACTAGGCCCTGAACGCTTGGTCAATCCCGGCTCACTGGCTCTGGATGTGGGCTGTCCTGAGGGATGAGTCACTGTAATTTTCTACACTCGCGCCCGCAGGGCATCAGCCTGGGACCGAGGGGATCCTAAAGCAGATGGGCCAGGATGCAGAAGCATGAAGGCAACCGGCCAATGCATCCAATCCCAGGGACACACAGTCCAAAGACAGGCAACCGTGCCTAGGGCAGGAGGAGCAGGTGCCTTACCTTCCCACTCCCGGCCGCGTCTCGGGAGAGGTGCTCTGCAGCCAGGATGTGTCCATGTACCACGTTCTCCACAAAGGTGAAGTCCACCAAGTTCTCCCCGTTTCTGCAGGCATACGGGGCACGGTTAAGGGACCAGGATTCCTGGGGCCCTCAGAGGGAGATGTAAGGGCCAAGCGATGAGTCTGAAAGCCCGGTGCCCTGCCTGCCCACCCTGGCATGGCCTACACAGGTACTCCCTGCTCTAGACTTCTATTTGAGCTGTAAATAATCTTCAGCCCCCCTAGGACGCTCGGGGCTAAGGATTTGCTTTGGCCTCACACTTTTCTACCATCTCTTTCTGATCCCTCAAAGCAAGAAGACAGGGCAGCAGGGGGCACAGCTATAGGCAGGGCGGCAAGGCGGCAAGGCAAAAAAGAAAGGAAGCAAAGATGTACTGGGGAAACAGCCACATGCTGTCAGCACCCACAAAGGCCTCACCACCCGCACTTTCCTTGAGAAGGAATGTGAACACCTCTACTGGCCTTCCTAGATCCAAGGAGAGTTGAAGGCCTGGCCCTTGACCCTGTGCCAGTCTCCCCGCCCTCCCCGAGCCTATTTCCTCAATTTTCAAAAAGGGACACACGTATTTTCTCAGGCTACATGATGAGGTACTAAGTCGAACAGTGTCCTACCAAATTCATGACTCCCTAGAACTTTTGGATGTGACCTTATTTGGAAATAGGGTTTCGGAAATACCGTCTCCGAAGCGGTGATCAGGTTAAGGTGAGGTCATACTAAGTCCAATGGCTGGTACCTTTGTAAGAGAGACCTGGACACAGACACACAGAAAAGATGCTCATGGGCGGGCGGAGGCAGAGATTAGAGTGACTTGTCCACAAGCTAAGGAACAGCAAAGACTGCTGCCACCACCAGAAGCTGGGGGGGAGGGCCTGGAACAGATTTTCCCTCTGTTTCCAGAAGGTACCAACGCTGCCAACACCTTCATTTCAGACTTCTCACCTCCAGAACTGAGAAAGCATTAATCTCTGTTGTTTTCAGCCCCTCGGTTTGTGGTCACCTGTTGGGGCAGCCCCAGGAAACCCACACAGAGGGCAGCAGAGAAGGCAGCATTAGAGAAGAGCTAACCAAACAAGACTGATCTTTGTCAGGGGTCGGGGAGAAGACTGACTGCGGGCCAACTTACCCAATCATGAACTTCATCTTGCCCTTCCTGGCTGCCTCAATGAGGATGGGGACCAACTGAGGGTCCCTTGGGCCAAAAATGCCATGAGGGCGAATGGCCATGGTTAAGAAATTCCCCTCAGGATCATTGGCACCCAGGACTTCCTGTAAAGGAGCAGAAGGGGCATGTCAGGGGACACAGAGGCTGACTTCTGCTCTGGTATAATTTGGGGCTACTTCTCTAACCCATCCATCCAGGGGAGACACAGCTGGGTCAAAACCAGTATGATCAGGGGTCTCTGGCTGGCTCAGCCAGCAGAGCATGCGACTGTCGATCTCAGGGTTTTGAGTTCAAGCCCCACATCGGGCACAGAGCCTACTTAAAACAACAACAACATGATCAAAGAGAAAGGCCTGGGTTTGGGTTCAAAGACTAAACTGCACAAATGCAGTCAGGGGAAGATGAGCCTTGGCCGCAGTCTGTGGAAAAGATCTGAGGGTTCCAGGGAACGAGTTAGCCATGAGCCTCTGCCCTTCTTGCCATAAGTTCCATGTGCTTGTTCCCACCAGTCCTGAGCTCTTCAGGTCAATTCTGAGTACCACCTCCTAGGAAGGGACTCTGATGAACCCAAGTGGGCCAGGAAGAAGGGGCTGAGAAGGTAAAGGGTCTGGGAGAAACAGGTCAAGTCTTTGTGTCCTCTGAGGCTCAGGGGACAAACCAGAACTTAAGGGGTTAAAGTACAAAGAGGTTTTGCCTCAAAAGTAACAGAACATCCCGAATGATTTGTTATGTTATTGGTCAAAATGGTGACCATGACAGTTCCTACCTAGATGGGGCTGTGCACTGACGAAATGACTTGACTTCTGTCACTTGAGTCAGGAAGTTATGTGCTTGATAAGGACACTTACGGTATCGCCTCACCTAGGATTTCTGCTCTATGGTGGCAAAATTCCTGTGCACATTTTGGTTCCAGTGACTTAAAGCTACTTGACTGAGTTTATCATCAGGCACCCAAAAGTCAACGCAAGTGAGACACTGATGGTCTAAGCCATGGCTGTCCCCTGCAGCTCCTGAGCACGGGAGGTGGGAGTCTCAGTGCCTGGATGAGAGTACACGGGGCCCCGCAACAGCCTCGGTGCTTCCTGGGTTAAGTGCTCGCAGGTGGGAGCTCTGCGAAGCTCCCTGTGCTCCAAGGAGCAGGGTGGCAGAACCTGGAGGAACTCTGACTTACAAAAGGCCAGGCTTCCATCCCTGGATTGGGGAGGCCCTTGTGCCTTCCCGCAGACGCGTTCTCCTGGAACTTTCTGACCTGGAGTGATAGCAAACGGATGGGAGGCAACTGGCTCTCGGGCAGCTCAGACGAATTCATGCCAAGCAAGCACTAAGCTCTAGCTCGAGGTGGGACATACTGCAATCACCTGGGAGAGGCACTAGCAGCCTTCCCAGCTAAGGTAAGTTGTCTGTGGTCCACGAGTATCCACGGCCTTCAAGTGAGTCTGTCCTTACGGTAATATTCTCCTTGGACGCTAGTGCTGGGGCTAGCTGCTCTCAGGGTCCCTGCAGCCCTGGTGCCCATTACCCAACGCAGACTGCTGGGAGAACCAGGTGCTCCCTGGCAAAGTGGGCCTGCCAAGTGGGAACCAGTACCTTCCCAATTACTTTTCCTTAAAATAAAGCAAGATCGTTTCATGGTTTAATTTAAATAAGGGAGGGGGACAAGAGTGCCCCTAGGGAGGCGTGTTCAAATGAAAACACTTGCGTGTTAAGCCCAAGTTCTGCCTGTGTGCTGGGGATCATCATAAATTGCCTCTGATTTCTACAGCAACTGCTGACCTCGCAAGGCCTCGAGGCTGTGTGCATTGGGGCACCTCCCTGCGGCATGGCCTCAAGACGCAACTGAATCCCTGCGCACCAACTGTCCTCCTGCATAACCTGCTGCTGCTAACAGTGTCCCCCTTCCGGGTTCCTTGCGAAGTTTAAACGAGATACTTCCTGTACAATACTCGGCCCACTGTCTGGTCACATTGAGCTATTGGCATTGTTTTTAAAGTTGAATTTCAGCCCCAAAGTTCACTTCCCAAGTTAGGCATGCAGGCTTGAGAACAGTAACGGCATAAATACTTTTCTTCAAAATCTAAACCATCCACATGTTCATGGAACTTGCTTGTCACTCAACCAGTTCTCGGGTACATACTCTCTCCTGTAAGATTTTTGTCTCCGTGTAATAGTCCATGGGTTTCACAGCATAAGGGAGGTCTTCAGTTCCATTCTTGATGTTGACACCCTCAAAAATGACACTGGCACTGCTGGTTAAAATGAGTTTCTGGCAGAAGAGAAAGGAAGATTTATAAAACACAAGTAAGAAATGATCACTATTTAAAGAAGCTGATGGTCGTACATGAAAGAAAATCAAATGGCTCAGTTCGTAACCACAGAAATGATTTATTGCTTTTCA
This sequence comes from Taxidea taxus jeffersonii, assembly GCA_003697995.1. Classification (NCBI taxonomy): domain Eukaryota; kingdom Metazoa; phylum Chordata; class Mammalia; order Carnivora; family Mustelidae; genus Taxidea; species Taxidea taxus. Next base: position 69,732 of record ML099897.1, on the reverse strand, counting down.
GGCCTTCTTAAAGTAATTCAAAGATCACTTTCTTCTGTAGCTACATGGATTTGACACACATCCTATTACATTCTAAAACAGTGGATTTCACCTTTTTTCTCTGCTACCACTACTGAGAGATGGTACAGACTTCCATTACTTGTGGTATCTCAGTATGGGAATGATTCCCCAAGGGAGAAGGAGAGCCCACAACTCCGAGGGTCATGTCTATCTGAAAGAGATGCTTTGTGATTCTAAGACCAACCTCGGCAAGTCAGCACATATACACACGCCCACTTGAGGGCGCCTGGGTGGCACAGAGGGTTAAGCCTCAGCCTTCGGCTCAGGTCATGGTCTCAGGGTCCTGGGATCGAGCCCCGAATCAGGCTCTCTGCTCAGTGGGGAGCCTGCTTCCCCTTCCCCCTCTGCCTGCCTCTCTGCCTACTTGTGATCTCTCTCTCTGTGTCAAATAAATAAATAAAATCTTCAAAAAATGCTATTTGAATGGAAATGCTTTCTTACAAGGGTCTCAGCTTCCAGCCCTCTGGTTAAGCACAGCACCCAACACTGAACACCATTAGCGCGAATCATAGCTTTACCACTATGTCGACATTGTACTGAAGCCCTAGCAGGCATGGTGGGTTAAGACAAACAAGGAATAATTTGAAAAGAAGAGACAAAACTATCACCATTCACAGATGTTGGAAATGTCTACATAGAAAACATTATGAACACACAGAAAATTTTACAGTTAGAGTTCAGCGGAACTGGCGAGTACAAAATCAATATACAAAAACCAACTGTGTTTCTATGCATTAGCAATTAAAAGTGTAATATGAAAGGTATTACTTCAAGAACCAAAAATTAGGTACATAGGGATAAACTTGACAGAGGATGTGTGAAACCTTTCTAAAGTAAAGGCAAAAGGATGAAAAGGCATTCACGAGAGAGAAAGAGATGCTGTGTCTATGGGTACGGAGACTCAGTATGGGCAAGGTATCCGTGCTCTCCCAAATGGCCTTTAAATTGGATGCAGCTACAGGAACAATTCCAAGAGGAACTGGCCAGGCTGATTCTACAACTGAGACGGACGAGCAGAGGGCTAGGAACTGCCAGGCAGATTCTGAAGAGCCCGGCTGGGGGCTGACTTTTCCGAGCAGTTACTGAGGTTCATGCTATGGCTTGGCAAGGCAGAGCACAGTGGCACGGGCTCAGGCGCAGGCCGATGGGGCGGAAGCGAGAGCTAGAACAGACCCATGCAAGGCACCAACGCCTGACGTGTGCAGGATGGGGCGCGGAGCGGGACGAAAGGGTGGATCACGGGATAAATGGTGCCGAACAACAAAAATTCAGTCGGTACCTCAGATCATACAGAAACGCAAATTCCTGGTGGACTAAAGATCTAAATGTGCAAAGTAACACTTTAAGCCTTTGGGGGGAAAACCCCAAATCAAATAATCTTTTGATTTCACTCTTATCAAATGTTTCCTAAATACAACATGAAAGCCATTTTTTTCCTTTTTTTTTTAATTAGAGAGAGAGAGGGAGGGAGGGATAGAGGGAGCACGAGATGGCTAAGTCTCTTTAAAAAATCTATGGTTGGGGGGGGGGGGGAAAGCAAGTTGCAGGAAGATAGAGTCAAGATATCATTTCTATAAAGTCTTTAACTTTATAGAAACTGATAACTTATATTGTGGCTGCCCCTGGGGCAAAACAGCAACGATCAATCCAAATTCAGAACACGGGTTCCCCAGGGGTGGGCAAGGACAGCAAAGGCATCGGGAATGGATAGACACAGAACTTCAATCCCACCGGTGATGCTGATGAAATGCTCTGATTAGATGGGTGCTATGTCAGTCCCGAATGGTTTCTGGATAACAAGGTTATTCCATTTGAAAAACAGCAGCCGGGAAATTCCAGAGCTCCAGTTACACAAGCATGGTGTAGACTAAGGAGGCCAGGATTTGCCACCAGAGGGTCCGATCTGAGTCCCGCCTCTCTCATTTACTAGCAGAGAGCTATTTCCTCACCTCTTAAGTGACATTGGTAGCTCTCGGGTACCTATCAAGGAGCAAATCCGGTGACAACTGCAGGGCGAAGTGTCTTGCCATTTGCAAAGCATAAGGGGTGGTCTTGACCCTGATCCTTCCTTTCCAGGGCACTGAGCCCTGAAGAGCTCCCTCCGAAGATGTTCTTGCTGGGCCAGCTGATGATGCCGGGGGCCCCTAAGGGTGAGCCCGAGAACCCGCATTTGTAACCAAGTACATGGTAGAAATTTATAGGCCCTCAGGTCTGAGTTATAACAGGTTTCTATTGGTGAAAAGTAAATAGTTTGAAAATAGAGGCAAGGTCTGGAAAACAGTATGGCAGTTCCTTGAAAGGTTAAACACAGAATTACTCTCTGACCCAGGAATTCCACTTCTGGGTCTTTACCCAAAAGAACTGCAAGCAGAGACGGGAGCACGTATTTACACAGCCATGCTCCTGGCGGCATGATGCACAATACTTTTTCAAAAGTGGAAACAACCCAAGTGTCTACTGATGGATGAATGGCTAAACGGCTAAACAAAATGGGGTCTATCCACACAATGAAATGTTATTCAGCGGTTAAAAAAAAAAGAAGGAAATTCAGACACATGGTACAACATGGATGAACCTAGAACACATCACACTGAGTGAAATAAGTTAGGCAGAAAGGTACAGATAGCGTATATGAGTCCACTTCTTTGACATCTCTAGATTCATGGAAACGGAATGTAGGACGTACCAAGGGCCTGGAGAGGAGGGGGTGGGGAGCTGTTGCTTAATGGGGACGGAGTTTCAGTTTGAGAAGATGAAAGTTCAGGAGAAGGATGGTGGGGATGTTTGCACAGCAATATGAATGTACTTGATGTCACTGAGCTGTAAATTAAAAAATGGTTAAGGGGCACCTTGGGGGCTCAGTCGGTTAAGGGACTGCCTTCAGCTCAGATCATGATCCCAGGGGCCTGCGATCGATCGGGCCCCATGTTGGGCTCCCTGCTCAGCAGGGAGCCTGCTTCTCCCTCTCTCTCTGACCCTCCCTCTGCCACTCCCCCTGCCTGTGCTCTCCCACTCTCTCTGTCAAATAAGTAAATAAATAAAATCTTGTAAAAAATGGTTAAAATGGTAAATTGTATGACATTTATTTAACCACAATAAAAAAATATAAGCAATATCGACACTTTTATGGTTCTCTAACCAAAGACGAATAAACCTTAGGGTCCTCAAATGGTCTATTGACATGCAGCTCACATTGGCCCAGCAGCAAATAGGACTCAGTTTCTAGAATCTGCATAACACGTTAGGAAGCAAGCCTGCCTAGGCCCAGGAAGAGAACAAGAAGAATCCTGACTCCCACACTTAGAAAGGGCCAGGACATGCTCCGGACGGCACTCACGCAGCCTTCCCCTTACCTGAACCCCAGCCTCTTTGCAAGTTTCAATGACATTCTTGGTGCCAATGTAATTCACTCTATAAAAGAGTTCCTTGTTGTTACTGGATGGTGGGGGTGATGCACAGTGGAAAACTGTGCTTACACCTTTCAGAGCTGGGTACAGATCCTGGAAAAGCAAACAAAGACAAAAAAAAAAATCACTCCCGCTTTAGACAAGTAAACACCCTCCTCACATTCCCACTGTCCAATGTGTGGCATGTAGATGTCTTGCCCTTTTATAATTCTGTAATTAACATGAAAATACATCTCACTATAAAAGAGTCAAACAAAGTACCTAGGATGGAAACCATGTTGTCCCTTCAACTGCCCCTCCCCATTGACTGGTCCCCAATAAAAACTGGGTTAGGGCTTTAGAGACCTGTGGGATCCAGAAGGTCAATATCTGTACCTCTGTGCACCATGGGGGTGGGGATGTGTGACAATACAGGACACCTGGGGGTAAAACTCTTGGGAAAACAGATACAAATTATGAATCATATGAAAAAGTTCCACACAATGAAAGACAGTGCAAATAGCCAATACAAGGAGTATCCCTTTCTGTGAAAACAGATATAGAACAGCAAGCTGAAAGGGAATGAAAACACGTCCGTTTGATTTACTGCTAAAAGGAACCAAAACTCCTGGGAGCAATGGCTGATTGCAGATCTGGGGCAGGAAATAGACAAGAAAAGCCAGGAACACCTTTTCAAATCAGAAAGTAAGGAAGCTAGCCAAGAGTCCTGGGGTCCTGTCAAAAGGACTCAAGAGTCAACCTGAAGAGGCTCTCACTGTCCCAAGAAGGGACAATTTGATCACCAGTAAGAATAAGAATTTGTTCTATAAACTCATGAGTAAAGGGAAGGCCAAGCAAAGAACTGAATCATAAAGAAAGATAGCATGTCACCACTTTCTGAAACATTCATTCGGTGATAAGATTTAAGAATGATCATCAGCAGATTAACATTACTAAAAGAAAGACAATCATGAATTATGTGCCTAGATTCAATGGTTATTAATATTTTCCCATAATTTTCTTTGTATAGATAATGGACATATGATTTTTTTTTTTCTGAAACCATTAGAGAGTGAATTGCAGGCCATGTGCCACTTTGCCTCTAAGCTCTTCACTATGTATCTTCTAACAAAGACATTTTCCTAAATACTGCTAAATAATGATCACATACAAGAAAGGTTATAGGACACAACACTCTTTTCCAATAATCAGTCTATATACAAATTTCCCCCACTGTCCCAATAATATCCTTTACAGGCATTTTTATATTTCAATCCAGGATCCAATCACAGATCATATTACATTTAGTCCTCATATCTCTTCTGTCTCTTTGAATCTGGAACATTCAGTGATGTTAATTATTAACATACTGGTTGCAAAATGGTAAAATCCTAATTCCAGCATTCTTTTTACTTATACTAGTTGGCATTCCTCTGTAATGGAGATGTTCCCCTTCCCCTATATAATTTTCCTTTTCAGCATTTCCATGGACACATGGATTTTTATTTTATTCAATGCATTACAATCCACTACTATTGTCTTTTGTGAGGCTTAAAAAGTCCCAAATTTGGCTACTGGGGGTTCTTGAAGTTGGTTCTTGCATTCTTTTGATATGTTCCCATTAGTTTTTGAACACTTTAAAAAAAAAAAAAGGCTCCATGCTCAGAATGGAGCTCAATGTAGGACTTGAAATCACAGCCCTGAGATCAAGACCTGAGCTGAGATCGAGTCAGACACTTAATAAACTGAGCCACCTAGGTGCCCCTGAGCACTTCCTAATTCTGTCCTAAGAAAACGTCTCAGGCTCACTTGGACCACTGCCTGCTCAGAGTCCTGAATGGGAGCCCTGGTTTCTTTTATGGGCAATCGTGTCTAGCAATGACAATCTGAGCATTAGATAGGCTGATTGCTATTGGTGCCCCAGAGAACAAAAAACTGAACCAGAGTCGTATCCAGCTTTTAGTCCACTAGAAATATAGTAATACAAGGCACAGCTGTGACTTTAAATTTAGTAGGACCCACATCAAAAAAGTAAAAAGAAACAGATGAAGATAATTATAACGTATTTTAATATAAGATTATCCAAAATGTTATCACTTTGACATGTAATCGACAGAAAAATCATTTATGAGTTATCTATATTCCCTTTTTCTCTTCTAAGTCTGCTCTATTGGACAGTGCAGTCCTAGGTCTTCCAGTTTAGAGGACAGAGGGACATAGCAAACAAAACCATGGGGATGCAACCTGCGAAATCTAGTCCCTGGGAAATGCTGTGGGACAATAAACAGAGTTTTAACTAAACATCAGTTATTCGACAAACAAAATGAGAAGGGGAACGTA
>ML099897.1:49188-63936 GCA_003697995.1 Taxidea taxus jeffersonii | reverse complement strand
CTTATTTGGAAAAAAATCTACATAAAAATTCTTATTAGACATTCCGCGATATGTGAACACAGGCCGGAAATAAAGGAATTGTCAGAGTGTTTAGGTGTAGTCATGGAATTGTGTTTTTAAAAAGGCTCCTTTAAGGAGCACCTGGGTGGCTCAGTTGGTTAAGCGAATGCCTCCAGCTCAGGTCATGATCCTGGGGTCCTGGGATCGAGTCCCGCACTGGGGTCCCTGTTCCATGGGGAGCCTGCTTCTCCCTCTGCCTCTGCCCCTCCCCATCTCTCAGGAATAAACAAATATTTTTAAAAATGCAAAAAAAAAGGCTCCTTTAAGTCTTACAGGAAGGGGGGGGCACCTGGGTGGTACAGTCGGTTAAGCGTCAGACTCTTGGTTTTGGCTCAGGTCTAATCTTGGGGTCGGAAGATCAAGCTCCCTGGGCTCCATGCTCAGCGTGGAATCTGCTTGAGATTCTCTCCCTCTCCCTCTGCCTCTCCCCCACTCATGCTCTTTCCTTCGCAAATTAATAAGTAAATCTTTAAAAAGGCTCCTTATCTTTTAGAGACAAATACTGAAATATTTATAGAAAAAATGATAATGGTGCCTAGGATTGGCCTCAAAATAATCTGAGGGTGGGGTGGGGATATAGGTAAAACAGGACTGTCCATGAGTGGACATGAAACAGGAAACCTAGAAAATACTACAAAGACAGAAAGTGAAAGAACACAGGAGGGAGAAACTAACAGACATGTAGATTATAATAAAGACTCTACTGTATGTCCGGTAAGGCTTCCAGAAAGAAAGCAAAGAGACAATGGAGGTATAGTCAATATTTGAAGAATTTTCCAGCAATGAGGAGAGGTATGAGTCCTCAGATTTTTAAGGCCCACTAGGTGTTGAGTAGGTTTTAAATATAAAACTCAAACATAGACCTAGACATATTCTCTACAAAACACATGGGATGAAAAAGAAAATCCTAAAAGGCATGAGAGGAAAACCCAGCTGACCCTCAAACGAATGATAATCAGATTGAGCGCCGGGAGGAATAATTATGAACCTAAAATTCCACCCCCCTCCCAGCAGATCAGCATTTATGAGAGAGGGTGAAATAAAGACATTCTCAGGCACACGAGGACTCAGAAAGCTTAGTGCCCAGATATTCAGTGAGAGATGCTAAAGGAGATGCCTCAGGAAGAAGAGGAAGGAACCTGGAAGAAAGAAATGGGGAATAAGAACTCAAGAATATGGCACAAAACCCAAGCAGTAACTTTCACACCCATTTCTGAATGGCCTTCACCCTCTTCATGGCCTCCTGCGTTTGGACTTCATGATCCATCATTGCAGTCTCGGCCTTGCCCACGTCTGCCTTTACCAAGTTGGTCTGGCAAACTCCCGGCCCTGGTTAAGGGCGACTCTCTCCTTGTCTCTGCAGGTGCCTGAGAGCAACAACACACCACGGTGGCGGGTGTCGCTTTGAATCCGCGTTTACAACCAATCTGTAAACACACACTAGCAACGCCATGACAGGAGCAGTTTGGAGGGAGGCTGGAGTTTGCTACGGAGCCTCACCTCCTCTGAGGGGACACAGCAGTGATCCGAAGAGACAATATCCCTGCCTTCATGGAGCTTATCTTCTGTGGGGGCGGTGGGCAGAGAAACCAGCAGACACAGAGTACGTGAGGTAGTACCAAGCGTCATACAGAAAGCTAAGGCAGAATAGAGGTGATCTGGAGAGACTTAAACAAATTTAGGGAGCAAGCTCTGTGGTTCACAAAGAGCACTCCTGGCAGTGAGTCCAAAGGTCCTGAAGCAGAAACTCAGTTGGTGAGTTTGAAGAGTAGGAAAGAAGCCAGCGCGCCTGGAGCACTGAGTGAGTATAGGACATGGTGAGGCCAGAGAGGTAGTGAGGAAGATCATGCAGGGCCTCGAAGGTGATGATAAGGGCCTATACGTTTGTGCTAAACGGAACTGGACCACTGGAGGCTTCTGAACAGAGGGGCATCACGATTTAACTCACGCATTAACAAGGTGGTGGCTGGGACCAGCACGGTAACAAAGGAAGGAGTGAGAAGTCACTGGATTGGGGATCTATTCTGAGAGTTCAATCGATAACATCCGGGGATGAATGGGATGGAGAGTACAAGAGAAAGGAGTCAAGGGTAAATCTAACGTTTTCGGCCAAAGCAACTGGAAGGACAGAGTGCGCCATTTATCGAGACGGACAGGACTTTAGTAGGTTCGCTGCAGTGGGGGCAGGGACTGGCAGCAGGGAACCAGAAGCTGAACTGGGAACGTGGTGAGTGCAGGTGTCTACTACGGATCCACACAGAGATGTCCAGCAGGCAGCTGGGCGAACACGAGTCCAGCAGAGCTACAGGCTGGAGATCTTGAGCTGGAGCTTGTCAGCCCCTAGACTATACTTCGTCTGTGAGCCAGGGGAAGGAGGGCTTCGCTTGGACACCGAGTGTGCTCAGAGAAAAAAAGAGATCTAAGCAGTGAGCTGTGGAGCCTGCTACATTCAGATGTTACAGAGCTAATGAGGCAGAATGGCAGGAGGAGAAATGGGCAAGTGAGGTGTCCTAGGCTTGGCCATTGGATCTGGTGGCCTCCAGGTCCTTGGTGGCTGTGACAGGGGTTGTTGGTGACAACCTCACGGGAGCGCTTGTAACAGACAGTGGAATGAAGCAATCAGAGGTGGCGAGGGCAAATGGCTCTTTTGAGCTCTCCTGGGATGACGGAGAGAAGTGGGACCTCACATCAGGGCATTTTGCTTTCTTGAGATGGGTGAGTCTGCAACACGCCTGTGTGTGGTTGGCTACGACTGCGTAGAGAAGGACCCATGGCTGATGCGGGAGGAGAAGGCCAGAAACCCCAGTGGGGCCGGCTGAAGGCCATTAGAAAGAGGCAAAAACCTTGGGTTGTCTTCCCCAGCCCTGTTCAGCCGCCCAGAGGCTCCCAGGGAGGAGGGAGCAGCAGATTTAAATACGGCCGGAAGGAAGTTACTCCGTCCAGGACCGGTCTAGGTATCCCACAGCTGTGGCTAACACCTGTCCTCAGGTGACTCGAAGGACCGGAGAGTATCCGCCATACTCTGGGTGGGCTTCATCGACTCACTCAAAAGGCCTTAAGAGCAAACCGGGAAATCCTGCCTCAGGACCGTAGCATCACCTCTCACCTGAGTCTCCTGCTTGCTGGCCTGCCCTGCGACGTTGTCTTGCCAGCCCCACAATCACGCGAGCCAATTTCTTTCATTAAACCTCATTCTATCCCCACTGCCCCCAGCCCCGGCTTCCTCTCTGTGTACACGCGCGCACTCCTTGCTGGTCGTTTCTCTGGAGCGCCCTGACTGACGGTAGAGACAAGAAGAAAGAGGCAAGGCGGCTAAGTGTTATGCAAGACAGCAAGTCAGTCCTGGACTTCAAGGCAGTGAGGACACAAACGGGGTGAAGGGCAGTGGCAAGGAGCCCGATGTCTGGGTGTGCTTCCCACATTGGTACGGCGCAGGTATCGGAAGGCCTGAACTAGAAAGACGGTAGGCGGTGCTCCGAGTGGAGGGCCTGCAAGTGAGATCCTGGCGAGGACACATTCACTGGTGACAACGGGCTCTGGGGCGGGGGACGACAACAGGCCTGGAGGCCGAGAGGAGTGAATGAGAGGAGGCCAAGGAGAGGTGAGGCGAGGGTACCGGCAGGGTCATGTGTGTGAATACTGAGCTCAGCAGCAGTTATGACAAGGCCGACCTCAGCCAGGAACTAAAATCACTAAGAAAGGAGAAGGAGCCACCTGGGAAAGTTGGGAAAGGGAGCAGGTGCCCAGGGAGGACTGTCACAGGGAAGGGCACTGGGGTACGTACAGTCTGCCGGCATCGCCCGCACAGCCAGAGGGATCTCAGGGCGGCGAGCCCGTGGCAATGACAAACGAGGAAGACTCCTACCCCGTCTCCAGGCTCAGAGGCGTGGGCGGTGTGGGCGGGAAACAGCCCGGAGGGGAAGCCGCGTCTTTAAAATTCAAAGTAACAAAACCATAGCAAAGGATGCCAAGGCCAAGAATAAAAGGTCACCGATGGGCTAAGGGAAGTTATCTGTGACACAGCATTCCAGACAGACAGGAACTACAGAGCCCTAAGAAAAACAAGGTGAGCCAAACACAAATGGAGAAAGGTCACTGGCAGGCAACCTCACAGACGATCACCAGAGAGCACAGAGCCTGGCATGCTGAACAGGGAGGGCACACGACTGTAAGCCTCGCCTAGGTACCATTCCACACCTTTCAGAATGGTGACACCAGACGTACAATAATGGCGACCCTACCTACCACGCCGCTGCCGTGAAGGAAAATTGGCATAGCAGCTTCGCTGAGCAATAGGGCACCATCTAGTAAAATTCAAGAGGGCGATGCCCTTATGACTCAGATAAAGCTTGCAGACGTGATGCTCCGTGAGAGAAGCCAGTCTCCAAAGGACAGGCATCGCGCCATTCCGCCTAGATGGGCACCTCCGTAGAGACGGGAGATGAGTGCGAGATGAGTGCCTGCCAGCGGCCGGGAGGGCAGGAGAGGAAGAGGGGACCGACTGCTGATGGGCCTGCGATTTTGTTCTCGGTTGACAGACTTGTCCCGGAATGAGACCGAAGCGATGGCCACACAACTCTGGAATACACTAACAACCACCGAGCTGTATATTTTAAAAATGTCAAATTCACAGAATGTGAAGCAATCCTCGATTAAAAAGAGTCCTGAAACCCAGCAATTCCACCTCTGGGCATTACAGGTGACCCTCGTATGTGGTTTTTACATAAACACAGTACAGTACCCTGAGTGTACGCTTTTCTCTTCCAAATTGTTGTTTAAATTCCCTTCCTTATGTTTTTCCTCACAACATCTTCATTTCTGCAGGTTACCCTGTTGTAAGACTACAGTATGTAATACATACAACACACAAAATGTGTGCCGATTGACCGTGTATGGCATCAGGAAGGCTTCTGGTCAAGAGTAGACTATTGGGGACTCCCCAAGGTTTTGGGGAGTCACAAGTTGTGCAGATTTTTCGACTGCATGGGGCTTCATGCCCGACCCATGCTGTTCCAAGGCCAACGGAACACCCTGGAACAGCAGGAGGCGCGCTACAGCCGCGGACAACTCTGCAAACGGAGGTGCACCGGCCGGTGGTCGCACCCATTCATCTCTGCCCCGTGCACCGGCTCGTGGTCGCACCCATTCATCTCTGCGCAGAGGCTGCTCTCCCAGTCCCAGGGCAGAGTAGAGTTGCACTGACCCAGCGTGGGTTAAGTTCTCTCCTGTAACTTCAAAAGTTCTCGAAGACCTTTTTTTCTTTTTTGAAACAACCTGGCTGACCTCTGAGTCGGGGAAGCCTGCTAGTTTCCTCCTGGGGGCCCGTGGAAACCTGACGAGGCTGGGCGGCGCATTACCTTTTGGCTGCAGAGGTCTCCCAGGAAGAACTGCACCCGGGGATTGTCAAAGCCCTGCCGCATATCAAATACATTGACGGTGTAGCCTCTTGCCAGCAACTGCTCCACCATGTGCTGCCCCAGGAATCCAGAACCTCCGATAACTGTGCACTTATTGGCCTGCAGAAGGAAAGGAGTGGTAGGGGCTACGTGAGCACTGGAAGCTACAAAGAACGTCTAGCTGGTTGAACTTGGGGTGCTCTATCGCCAGTGGCACCCTCATCTCCTGGGATCAGTTAAGAAGGAAAGAGAGAGAGCAAATGAGACCGAGATAGATGTGGCTGGACTGGATGATCTCATACGTGCCCGCCGCACATTTAACGAAAGGAGCAGGAGGCATCTCTGAAAAAAATGAAACTACCAATGATCAAAACTGGAGAATACAAAAAACCCCAAAGCGATAGCTTCTTCCTCCTAATAACTGATCCCTGGGCACTTGTAAGGCAAAAGAAACAGAAACGAAACAAAACAACATGCCACCTACTCAACTGACAATGTCCACTTAAACCATCAGAGAAGAAAGCAAGGTCTCTATGCTCACAGGACAAAGCCCCTTTCCCTCCCTAACCAGTCCAGGGCTGGGCTGTGTGACTTCAGGCTTGTCCCCTACCCACTCCCTGCCTCAGTATATCCAAGACTGTTGCTGTCTGATAGGATCTCCTGAGGGGTTGCAGGGAGGGTCAGTAAACTGTTAATCAGCCAGGCCCAGGGCTTAGTTTTCCCTTCTCTGAGCCCTGAGCAAGTTGCGGTATCAGGAAGAGCCGTGGTGTTTACATTTCAGCTTTTGCAACCTGTGCCCTTTCTCGGCTACATTCCAATTCTGCTGACTGGGGATAATGGAAGGACAGAGCACCAGATGCGGGCACTTCAATGTTCTGACACCAGGGAGGCAGTGTAAAACTGTGTCTGTGGCATACTGATTAAGCCGGCTTCGAGTGTCTCTAAAGGTATACCCGTGATATCCCTCCCCTTGGGGGTCTTTTGGAAACCATATCTGGGCTTCCTAAAAATGACAAATCCCCATTCTCCCTAAGCTCATCAAAGTTGGGAGTGTGGAAACGAAAGACATTAAAGATGTAGTCCATATATACAATGGAATATTGGGCAGCCATCAGAAAGGATGAATACCCAACTTTTGTATCAACATGGATGGGACTGGAGAAGATTATGCTGAGTGAAATAAATCAAGAAGAGAAAGTCAATCATCGGGGCACCTGGGTGGCTCAGTGGGTTAAAGCCTCTGCCTTCAGCTCAGGTCATGATCCCGGGGTCCTGGGATCAAGCCCCGCATCGGGCTCTCTGCTCTGCGGGGAGCCTGCTTCCTCTGCTCTCTCTGCCTGCTTCTCTGCCTAATTGTGATCTCGGTCTGTCAAATAAATAAATAAAATCTTAAAAAAAAAAAACCAAAGTCAATCATCATGTGGTTTCACCTACTTGTGGAGCATAAGGAATAACATGGAGGACATCAGGAGATGGAGAGGAGAAGGGACTTGGGGGAAATTGGAGGGGGAGAGGAACCATGAGAGACTGTGGACTCTGAGAAACAAATTCTGGGTTTTAGAGGGGAGGGGGGATGGGTGAGCCTGGTGGTGGGTATTAGGGAGGGCACGGATTGCATGGAGCACTGGGTGTGGTGCACAAACAATGAATCTTGGAACATGAAGAAAATAAAATAAAATTAAGATGTTTAAAAAAAAAAAGAAATTCTGCTCCTGATTAGAAAACAATCAACGGGGCACCTGGATGGCTCAGTGGGTTAAGGCCTCTGTCTTCAGCTCAGGTCATGATCCCAGGGTCCTGGGATCAAGCCCCGTATCCGGCTCTCTGCTCAGCAGGGAGCCTGCTTCCTCCTCTCTCTCTCTCTCTGCCTGCCTCTCTACCTACTTGTGATCTCTCTCTGTCAAATAAATAAATAAAATCTTAAAAAAAAAGAATAGAAAAGAAAGCCATCCAAATGATTTCAACTGTGCTATGATCTTGAGCTAAGAGAATGGTCTAGGCCCCTGGGTTTTTTTAGCCTGTTCTGTCTTCCTTTGTCTCTAGCAGTGGGCCTCTTTTCAGAGAAGTCTTACACAGAATATATTATAAGGTAAGATGAAAGTGTTCTTTTTATTTGAATAGTTTAAATTTATAACTTCTACTTCTTATCACGTCAACCAATGACAAAGAACGCCATTGATACGACCACTGAAATCTCTATTTCTTTGGCAAGTAGACTCTCACATTAACCTTCAACTAACAGAGGCACATTAGAGGCTTTATTCTGAGCTACACACGAAGACCGGGATGATCTGGTGGTCCAGGGAACCTCCTGGGCATCTATAATTTATTAACATTTGATATAAACACATTTCACCTCGGTGAGTCAAAGAATCAAACCCGACAGCTGCCGATCTACACAAGGAACCTCCAGGGGGGCCTGGGGCCTAACAATTCCTTCAAGTCTTTTCTGACACTTGCTCGAATCACAGAATCATGAACGAAGAAATGGATGTTGAAACCACTATGTTCTGACATTGTTCCATAGCAGTAAGTAACTGATACCTTAAATAAATACGTATGTATCTTATATAAAAAGTCAACATTGATTGATTAAATAAATGTACCAAATACAATTTTTGACCCACAGCGAGTATCAGCGGTTTGCCGGTAGCGGATGGGGGCTTGACTTTCCCCTTACCTGGCTTGGGCCCATCTTTTTCATGTCGTACTTACATTGGGGATGTCTTCTGTCCACTGTGTCCGTGGGATGTCGTCTCTCTTCGGCTCATCAAATGCTTGGTCCATTTCAGCTCCGAAGGTGGCTACGCTTGTGATGAAGTTTTCTCTTCGTAAAGACATATTTAGAGACAGACATTCATGTTACAGGACTGAAACATCTTTTAGGCGTTCACGTTTCGGGGGATGCCGTTCCCATCGAGTTTTCAGGAAGAGCGGATCGGCCGCTGTGGCCGTTCAAGGGCGTAACTGGGCCCATAACTCGCTTACACTTGGATTAGAGGCAGAGCTAAGGGTGAGTTCAACGACTTCCCTCATCAATTACAACAAAAGGGACACCCGTGGCCTGGCAGCTTTTCCCACGGCGCTCCCGTGCTCCGCTCGTCCAGTTTGTCTGTACTGAGCGTTACGCTGCGGTAGGACGCGGTAGGACGCGGTAGTGTGGTGGCAGAATGTGGACCTCAGGAGTCCTGGGTTCCGGGGGCGGCCCTGCCACCAACTAGACACACACCTGTCTCTTTGCCGCTGCCGAGTTTCCCCTAAACGGACTACGTGCTCATTCCCGCGACGCTAGGGCAGGCGCTGCCGGGAGGGCCAGAGTGTGACGGGAGCCAGGGCCCCTGTCGGCGACGGAGGCCACCGCGACTAGGTGTGGAAGAGCCCAGTGTCTGCAGGAAGTGGTCCCAGCACGGCGAGCACCGCGGGCCTCCCAAGCAGGGGGCGGCGAAGTCTGCCGGCTGACAGACACCCTCACGGCCACACGAAGAGTGGCTCCCAAGAGAAGCTTTCGTGACGGCCCCTGGGATACGCTCCTCTCTTCATTCACCCACAATACTGCCTTGCGAACCGAGGGCAGTGTTCGGCTGGGTTGGAGGTATCGGGTCTACATCTCTTCTTTATAGTGGTCAATGTACTCGTGTCGTGGATTTGCTAACATCCGGACATGCTGAAGTCCGTCACAAAGAAAACAACCGACCTGCTTGCGAAAAGCCATATTCAGAGAACACGCACTGGTGAGGAGGCGGCTGCCAGGCAGCCAACACGGGCATCTCAAAGACCAGGACGGCCCGGTCGGATTCCATGCCTCGAGTTACACACACACAGGCACACCCCGTCCAACACACACGTCCTCGTAGGAAATGATTTGGTGGGTGGATGAAACGGCCTGGAAATGGATAGTACGAACCGCTGTGTCCCTTGGGAACTCTTCTAGGGAAACGTGTCTCTGAAATCACAATGGACGTTACCAGGAAAACGTAAAGTGAAAGACTTCACTTTTCATGACCTTTCCAGATGCACAGCAGACCCCCTCTGCTCCCTACCACGCAGACACCCCTCTAAAACGCAGGCGCTTCCCTGAGGGCTGGTGGGGTGCTACAGTGCCCCGCTCACAATACCCACTATTTCGCAGATACCCGAAGAAGCATGAGGAAACGAGAGGGCAGCTGGTATTTCCAGTGAGCGCCTGGAGCCATCAGAAGCCAGAAGAGGCAAGGAAGTTGCCTTCCTTCGTGCCTTCAGAAGGAGCATGGCTCTGCAGACACCTTCACTGCAGACTTCTGGCCTCCAGAACTGGGAGAGGAGAAATTTCTGCTCTTTTAAGCCACAGGATTTGTGGGTGGTTGTTAGAGCAGCCATAGGAAATCAAAACAAGTATCCTTTCAGTTCCGAAATCCAAACAGCACAGCTGCCCATCCCATAATCCTCTGTACCGTTAGAAAAGCAAGAAGCCTTTAAGCCTGTTCCCCACTTGATCTCTAGGGAAAGATCTGGGAGGTAAAAGAAACCCATTTAGCTGCCATGATCCTCAATCCTCAGCAAACCAACCCCCTGCAGAAACAAAAACAAAATCAAATCTACTTTGTCTCAAATTATACACAAATTACTTTAGAGCCTGTAAACACTATGAGCTAGTTCAGAATGTTGGTAATACTTTAGTTGTCTCTAGGGACCAGGGTACCAAAGACTAGCTCGGAAAATGAGTCAGATTCCACTGGTAATCCCCCCCCCAACCTAAACCCCCATTTGATATACACTCAGATTAAAGTGAATACCAAGAACAGCTCTGATCGAATAGACATTTCTTCAAAAAAGATATACTTTACAGATGGCCAATGAACAGATGAAAAGATGCTCCATATCACTAATGATTAGGGAAAGGAAAATCAAAACCACAGTGATACCACCTCACACCCATTAGGATGGCTATTATCAAAAAAAAAAAAAAAACCACAAAACCTCAGAAAACAGAAACTGACAAGTGTTGGTGAAGCTGTGGAAAAACTGGAACTCTTGTGCACTGCTGTTGGGAATTTGAGAGACAGCATATGGTTCCTCAAAAAATGAAACATAGAATCACCATAGGATCAAGGAATTCCATGCCTGGGTATATAGCCCCAAGAACTGAAAGCAGGAATTTGTGGTGGCCCCTGAGAAAACCATCAGCTCGCTTGCAAGCTTTATCTTATGTTGTTCCCTCTACCTGGAGTATCTTCTCTCCTTGGTAAGTTCCTTAAATAAGTCCCAAGGGGAAAAGGAGCTGCAACTTGGAAAAGAGCACCTGGGCATTGGCTCACTCACTGAATGCCGGCCACTGCCAAGCACGACCTGCACAGGACACAGCACCAGGAAGCCCACGATGTCGTATGGGAGACAGACTCAGCGGAGAACCGTGGAAGCGCTTCTGAGCTCTGATGAAGGTACACCCGGAGCAGGGAGGCTGGCCCACGGTGATCCCTAGGCCAAGTTCTCAAGGCCCTGGAGGAGTGAGTCAAACAGGGCTTGGGTGTCCTGAAAGACATTCCATTCCAGGACATTCCAGGGATGGTAGGGACAAGATGATGACACAGAGCCAGCATATTCCGGCAACTGTGACAAATTGTGTCACAGCGAGTGTGAAGCAAGACTGGGAACAAGGTTGAGAATAGGAAGGAGCTGTGCCTCACGTTAAGGGGTTACACTAAGAGGATACGGGGGAGCTCCAGGAAGTTGCAAGCAGGGTGAGTGTTAAGATCAGAAGCATCACTCTGGCTGGAGTGCAGAGAAGGGATTTTACCCAAGTCTAAGGCTTTGGGCATGCCGGGAAGGGGAAAGAGCCGATCAAAGAGCTGCCAGATGTCAAGTCCTTTCACATCTAAATATAGTAGGCCATTGAGATCCCAAAAGCAAGGAGAAACCCAGGCTTAGAGAGATCAGCAGACTTGGCGGAAGTCACGCTGATGTTACACAGCCAAGGCAGCACTTGTGGTGGTTTTCTCTGTTCTGCCAGGCTGCCACCCTGCACGCTGACTGGGAAACAGGGTATGGAGAGATGCCATGTACAAGGACTAGCAGAGGCAAAACTGGGCACGAGGCTCAGATGCCAGGCTGAGTCTGGATTTACTCAGTAGTCCCGGGAAAAAAGGGCAAAGGGTCAGCAAACACTTTCACTTAGTGGATGCTAATATATTGCATGTCCTTCTCAACCTGAGAAACTTACGCTGTCCCCTGCCTCCCTAAATCATGCCCCAATGCCCAGAAGGGAAGCACATAAGGGCCGGGAACCCTCTTACATTGGGCTAGCTGCAGAGGGCAGATTCTGGATCTCCAGCTCCCCTGCTTTAGCCCATACCCTTGCACATCCCCCTTGTAATTCTCCAAGCATGCATGCAACCAGGATCTGGTTCTTTGAGAAGATCAACAAAATTAATAAATTTCCGGCAAGACTCATGAAAAGTAGAGAGGACCCAAGTAAGCAAAATCACTAATAAAAGAGGAGAAATGACAACCGACACCAGAGAAATGCAAAAAATTGTAACAGAATATTGTGAAAACCTATATTCCAACAAACTGGACAACTCAGAAGAAACGGGTAAATTCCTAGAGACATATAACCTACCAAAACTAAGCAGGACAAATTAGAAAATTGGAACAGACCAATTACCAGCAACGAAATTCAATCAATAATCAAAAAACTCCGAACAAGCAAAAATCCAAGACCAGAGAGCTTCATATGTAGCTTCTACCTATTCTTTTCAAGTTATTCCAAAAAATACAAGGAGAAGCAAAACTCCCAAATTCATTCTATGAGGTCAGTGTCACCCTGATACCAAAACCAGATAAAGACACCACAGAAAAAGAGAACAGGCTAGTATCTCTCACAAATATAGATGCAAAAAATCCTAAACAAAACCTTAGCAAACCGAATTGAACAATACATTAAAACAATGAACACCACAATCAAGTGGGATTTATTCCTGGGATGCAAGGGTGGTTCCATATTTGCGAATCAATCAACATGACATATCACATGAATAAGAGAAAGGATAAAAACCATATGATTATTTCAACAGATGCAGAAAAAGTATTTGACAAAGTACAACACCCATTTATGATAAAAAACCCTCAGCAAAGTAGGTCTAGAGGAAATATGCCTCAATATATTAAGGCCTTATATGGAAAATGCACAGCTAACATCATACTCAATGGGGGAAAACTGAGAGCTTTTCTCCTAAGGTCAGGAACAAGAAGACAAGGATGTCTAGTCTTGTCACTTTATTCAACATACTACCAGAAGTCCTAGCCACAGCAATTAGACAACAGAAAGAAAGAAGAGGCATACAAATTGGTAAGGAAGAGGTAAAACTTTCACTGTTTGCAGGTGACATTCTATGTATAGAAACCCCTAAAGAGTCCTCCCCAAAACTACGAGAATTGATAAATGAATTCAGTAATGTCACAGGATTTAATATTAATGTACAGAAATCTGTTGCATTTCTATGTATCAATTATGATGCAGCAGAAAGAGAAATTAACGAAACAATCTCATTTACAATTGCACCAAAACAATCCACTATCTAGGAATATACTTATGCAAAAAGGTGAAAGACCTGTACTCTGAAAACTATAAACAATGATGAAAGAAATTCAAGATGATGCAAAGAACTGAAAGACATTCCAGTATGATGGGTGGAAAAAACAAATATTATTAAAATGTCCATACCACCCAAAAGCAATCTACACATTTAATGCAATCGTGATCAAAGTACCAACAGCATTCTTTGCAGAACTAGAACGAACAATTCTAAAATTTGTGTGGAACGACAAAAGACCTCGAATAGCCAAAACAATCCCGAATACAAACAAACAAAACTGGAGGTATCATAATCCCAGATTTTAAGTATATTACAAAGTGGCAGTAATTAAAACAGTATGGTACTGGTATTAAAATAGGCCACATAGATCCATAAAACATAATCGAAAACCCAGAAACAAACCCACAACTATGTGGCCGATTGCTCTACAACAAAGCAGGAAAGAATGTCCAGTGGGAAAAAGACATTCTCTTCAACAAATGGTGTTGGGAAAACTGGACAGCCACATGCAGAAGAATGAAACTGGACCGCTTTCTTATAATATGCAGAAAAATAAACTTGAACTTTGCATTAAAGATGGCAATGTGAGATTTGAAACCCTAAAAATCCTTGAGGAGAGCACAGGCAGTAATGTTTCTGACATTGCCTACAGCAACATTTTTCTGGTATGTCTCCTGAGGCAAGGGCAATAAAAGCAAAAATGTACTTGGGACTACATCAGAATAAAAATGTTCTGACCGGCAAGGGAAACAATGAACAAAACTAAAAGATAACCCACTGAACGGGAGAAGATATTTGCAAATGATACATCTGATCAAGGGCTCATATTCCAATATATAAAGACCTGATACAACCCAACCTCCAAAAAACCAAATAATCTAATTAAAACGTGGGCTGAAGACAAGAACAGACATTTCTGTAAAGAAGACATCCAGATGCGCAACGGACACGTGAAAATATCCTGAACATCACTTGTCCTCAGGGAAATGCAAATCAAAAGTACAATGAGGGATCACCTCAGCTTCCAGAAAGACTCGACTCAACAGCACAAGAAACAGGTGTTGGTGAGGATGTGGAGGAAGGGGGAATACTCTTGCCCTAGTGGTGGGACTGCGAACTGGTGCAGCCACTCTGGGAAACAGTATGGACGTTCCTTTTAAGATTAAAGCTAGAGGGGCGCGTGGGTGGCTCAGTTGTTAGGTGTCTGGCTTCGGCTCAGGTTATGATTCCAGGATCCTGCGATCGAGCCCTGCATTGGGCTCCCTGTTCAGCAGGCGGTCTGTTTCTTCATCTCTCTGTCCTCTGCTTGTGTTCCCTTTCTTACCTTGTTTCTCTCTGCCAAATAAATAAATAAAATCTTGAAAGAAAAATTAAAACTAGAACTATGGTATGATCCAATAATCGCACTACTGGGTATTTATCCAAAGAACAAAAATAAAAATTCAAAGGGATACATGCACACTGATGTTTATAGCATTACTTACGGTAGGCACGTTATGGAAATAGTCCAAGTGTGCAGCAACTGCTGAATGGATAAAGACATGGTCTGTGCACACAATGGAGTAATACTCAACCATCAAAAGAATGAAATCTTGCATTTACAATGACATGGGTGTAGCTATGCCATATATATATATATATATATATATATATATATATATAACATATAAAAAAATATGAGAGAGAGACAAATATATAATTTCACTCATATGTGGGATTTC